>JANEHK010000051.1:3369632-3501853 GCA_025960845.1 Tachycineta bicolor
AAAAAAAAAAAAAAAAAAAAAAAAAAAAAAAAAAAAAATCACCCTCTAAAATTAGAGGACCTGACCCCCTTAGATCACAGCTGATAGAGGTAAAATACTTGGGTCTAACAGAAGTGCTTTAACTGATTGGCTAATATAATAAAAATGCAGCTAGTAGAACAGCCTGCCAAAATTGAGGTCAACCACTGATGTTATCCCTTGAAAATCTAATAGGAAAACATATATTTTTGCCCTGAAGGAAAAATGTGGTTACTGTCAATCTAATCTATGTTAAAATCATGAAGGAACTGAAAAAAATGGTGCGCTAATGAAACTGTTCAGTGTGGCCGGTAAAACTCGGCATTCAAGAACAAGACAGCCCCCCAAAATAAAAATATAATGCCCTTTATATTTTAGTCATTCAAGAAAAATGAACTCTTTTTGCAGTGGGGAAAATGCCTGTGGATTTTAATGTCTTCATTCAAAAGATTTTACTGTATATGGAGCTCTGTGTAAGATCATAGATACATGTGACTGCATGGTAATAAAAGCGAGCAGATAACAATCACATTTTGTGTCTTGGAGCACATTAAACAATAAAAAGTCTACATGAAAACAGTTAATGCAAAATTAAATGTGTAAACTAGTGAGACAGGAGGGCCTGTCACTAAAGTAAGCTAAAACCCCTCAGGCTGGCAGGCAGCTCCCCAGAAGCAGAGAATCTCAATTTTCCACATGACAGGCTACCATCTCATTTATAATGATATTTTAATCATAAGACATCCTTTCTTTAAAAAAGGAGGGGGGAAAAAAAAAAATCCAGGTTCTAATGAACAAGACAGAATTGAACAATTCTGTCATTCCTCCCTTCAGCTGGCAGATATTGCTGTTGGATTGCAAAGTTTCATTTAAGAGAAAGTTTGGGGGATAAATGTTTCCAGTGTGAATGAGTGAATGGGAGTCAGCTGTGATTATCCTTCAGCTCATTATACCCAGGCTCCTACCCTGCTTTGCTGACATCCCATTTCTGAAACGTGTTGGAACTTGTTGGATTGAATTGTTCCCTTTTGATCTCAGAGGCAATGTCAAACTGGAGCCTTGAAAAGGCCCTACTGAAATAGGTTGCGTAAAGTTTTATTAACTTCAGGATGAGAAAATATAATTGGAAAATAAGGAAGCACCAGTGGTGTTCCATGTTAACCTGGTTTTTTGAAGTGGGGCTTAAGTCAGATTGCTATAAGCACCTTCTTCTCAAAGTTGGGCTATCAAAAACATGCATTTTACGTGGAGGAAAAAAAAAAAAAGTATTTTATTGGGGGGGGTAGCTAGCTTGAATATTTTAATTAGCTGCAATGAAGTATGTGGTGCATAAATCCTGAAAAATAACATTTTAGTAAGGAAAATGGTCTGTGTGCTATTGATAGAGAGTGTCAAAGACAAGAGGTTGGCTGAGAGATGTGGATGTCTTTCAAGCTCTCATCCCAAAGCTTTATTCATGGTTTTACAGATGTTTATGATCACCATGGAAGTGACACAACTAATTATAGGGATATGTTTTAGCATCACCAGAGCTCATCACATGAGCCTTTAAAAACTTCCTAAAGTGCTTGGAATTTCAACCTGCAGTCCTCTACTGCTTTGGGTAAATTATTAGAAATTAGTATTTCCATAATGTTTCTATAAAAAAAGAAAAGCTGTATCTGATCGCCCTCCTAGTTTTACTTATGGCACTCTTTTTACACACATATGGTGTCATCAAACTTGAATATTTCATTTTGAAACTGAAAGTCTGAGTGCTTGTTTAGCTGAGGACATGCTGCAGCGGTGTCAAGGTATCTGAAGGGTTTTGGGGGCCCTAAGTGAAGTGTGCAGCATAACTTAGAGAAGAAGAAGAAAAAAAAAAAAAATCTCACCATTTATCTTGTTTCAAAATGGCTTTTACAGGAGAGGCATGAGTGAATATATCAAAACTGATTTTATTTAATACTTTCAATTTGGTATGCTTGATCAAATAAGCCACACGGTATTGCATTTATCCACGGATGGATGAGTGTGGGCAAAGCTGAAAAATCATTGTACATGGAAACAAGAGTAGTTTTTTGATGCACAGATCATTCATACAATTACATGATAAAAACAAACTTTAAAGGGTAAACAAATTGCTTGTGGGAAAAACTCCTCATGATTCTCCAACAGCTTACTGAATTTTTTTTCATTTTGTTTCAAGTTGACCCCTCATCGCTTAGGGGGTTTCATGAACAAGCAGGCCCACTGAAATAAAGGCAAATATTGTTACCCTAAAGGCAAAGGGTCTCTTCCAGAGCCCTCAGCTAGAGAGGCCACCCCATCCCCTAAATTTCCTGCCCTTTTCCCCTGTAGCAGCTGAACTTTGGGAGGCTCGTGGCCATTGCAGCCTGCATTTCAGGTAAGTCAGGGGCTGGCACTGCTCATTTGGCCATGAATTGTGAGGTGTAATTGAGATTTTTCTGCTGTTATTGAAACTTGAGGCAGTGTCCATGGCTGTCTCAACCCTGGCAAGGCTGGAGGAACACGAATGTGGTGCTATCTTTTTTCTTTCTCTCATCTTTGATAGGCAAGAGCAATTATCAGTCCCAGATAGCAGGAAACAAAACATAAAAATATACCAATGCCTCCATTCTGTGAGAGACAGAGGGACTAATAATCCTTGAGCACATTTCTTTCATCTCTAATTGTATATAAATATTTAGATATCAAAGTTAAAAAAAAAATAATAAATGTGGTTTGTTTTGTACAAGACTGGACTGATAGCAATATCAGAATAAACAGATTTAAATGACGTGAAAATAATATCTGAACCAGACTAATAGTCATTTTTTCTTCCATATGTTATCCCTTCAATGACCATTATCTAAAACTCTAAGTTTTATCATATTTTTTTTTTTTTTTTTTTTTTTTTTTAGCATTCTCTTCTTTGCTTTTGGAGAGAGGGCAGATGGGATGAGTGGAGAAAATTCAATTTTGTCTGTTCCTATAATGGACATTTTAGAATTCCTGTTCTAAAACAAAAAAATAAAATTAAAAAAAAAAATCTGATACATATTTCTGTTTGATTTCACATCTTGTTTCCCCTTTGGGTTTTGAAATATTTTTAAAACTAAAATCTTGGGAAGTATGTTTTTTTAAACATTGACAGGGAATTATGAGAGGGTAGTATAAAAAATGATGGAAAACTTGTTCAGATTAGCTGTATTTGCAAAAGTGATTTTTCATTCTGAAGGTCTGCAAAAAAGAATTCCAAATCCTGTTCCTCTTGAATAAAATGAAATTTGAAAGTGTTTCCATTAAAATGAATCATAAAATGATGTTTTGTCTTCCTAGTGCTGGCCTTGGGGTGTCTTTAAGGTTTTAAATAAAGTTCTAAATATAACTGAATTCTGTAACTTTTAATCAATGCAGGCTTCATACCTCCTCATAGAGCTTTCCTGAAAAAAAAAAAAAAAAAAACCAAATTGTGTTATGCTAAAAATAAAAAACCAACGTATCACGTTATGCAAGCCTGGACACAAAGGCACTCTGAGAAACCTGGTGTGGTCCTGTCTGATTTTTATTTTTTTCTCTGTAGTAGATGAGGAAATGTTGCTGTAGAAAGCTCAGTGGATTTGCCTGTTGTCAGAAAGGGCTTAGGGGAAAATCAGGAGTAGGAGCTGGAACAGAGATCGTTTTATCCCTCTGAGAGGGTTGCCTCTGGGCTAATTATGGTGATGCTAACTAATTTTATCCGCACATGGTGACCTTACTGATTCCTCTTTGGATGCCACAAACAGAATTTCTGAAGCCCTGACAACGACGTAAATGAGAAATAACAATGTTATTCTGAACATGCTGCTCTGTGTCTGCATGGTGCTCTTCATCCAGGGTTTGGAGAACCTTTGTTCAGGAGCCCACCCAGCAGGACTGGGGTTTCCAAACCTTCCAAAGCTGAATGAAACAATTGAAACCCAGAGCTGAGGAGCTCAGGTCCGACCAGGAGCGGGTGAGGAGCAGGGTCCGGTGGCTGTGCTGATAGCAGTGGGATTTTGGGTCCAGTGTTCAGCCCTGCAAGGATGCAGCCTTAGGAAGGGATGCTTGACCCCTGTTCATTGTGCTTCAGCACTCAGGTGAGGCAGCCCAGGGTGGGATTAACTCCTGAGAAGCTGCTCCAGGGGGTGACAGCTGTTGATGGCACTGCCATAACCCTCTCTCTTTTGGTGGAAGAGAATTGAGCTCTCCTTTTCCTGCCCCTCAGGGCACTCAGCAGCTCCTGGAAGCCGTGCCCCTGCTTGGAGTCCAGCTGGTTCAATTGGAGTTTAGTGGATTGAGTCCAAGGGCAGCCCCTTTGCTGTGTCCCAGTGCAGGAGCTGTGTGAAAAAGGTACAAGAGGTCCATCCATGCCCAGGCTCATCCTAGTGGATTCTTGGGTTGCCCTCACCCTGCCCTGGTGCTGTGATTTATGGGTGACCCCTGGGTTGGGAGCAGTCCTGGCCACTGTCCCTGGCTGTGGAAACTGAAAGAACAGAGATTTTCACAGCACTGCAATAAGCTCACATAGAGAGAGGTTGGAAACAGAGGTGAATTTTAAGCCTTGAAATATGTGGAGCACAGAAAGTTTCTGTGCTACAAAAAATGTAGAACAAGCAGCTGTTGTATGCTCTAAGGTGTAGGTGTAGTGTTTAGTGATTGGATTAAGTAGGTGCTTGTAAGTTTTAGCATCAGCCTATTGGCTAAAAAGATTTTAAAAGACCTTGTAACAAAGAGAACTTTGGTTTCTGTCATTATGGAGTGAGTTTTACCATCTTATATGTGTCTGTCTTCACTGAGACTGACAATTAAATAAAAAACTCATGGAACGCCTCCTGGTCGCTCCGTCCCAGTATTGGACACCAGATCCAACACCTGACCCTGATCCAGTCCTGGACTCGCAGCTCTGATCCTTGCTGTGGTAAAATCACCCCTTACTGCTGCGTTCTGCCCCAGGGCCAGCTCCCCTCCCAGAGCTGCTGCTCCTTGCTGCTCCCAGACCCGCCTGAAATCAGGGCATGGATCTGGCCTCATTTCTGCTCTTTAGCTGTGCAGACAGAGGACATCAGCTCCTGAGCGTGAGAAATGGATCTGCAGAGGACTCTCAAAGCCTGGCAGAAGGCTCACATGGCCTTGTGCATCTGTGTGCAAACTCTGAGGTGAGGTGTGCTGACTGGGAAATGCCATGGATAGGACAGACATTGCTGAGAGAGAAATGGAACTGGAAACAAGTTTCAAATGATGGCCTTGCAAACAGACCAGATACTTTGGAGAATTAGACCTGTGAAAGATGCAGTGTAACAAGGTGACATGGGGTAAAATATTAGGTGATTGGTGTTAGAAGTATTAGCAGCTTTGTGTGACAAAAGCTCATAGGCTGGAAAACATTTGTAAGGTATTGTTACGAAGAAATAGGTTGGCTTCTGATGAAATGACGTTGAGTTTTACATCTTTTGTGTCTCACCTTTCTGTGAGATTGATAATGGAATAAAATATTTTGAAATGCCTCTCAGTTGCCCTGTCTCTGTAGATCTGGGTTTTTTCCAACGCTGGAGGAGTTTGAGGTGCTCAGGCTCCATATCGGAGTTCTGCTTCTCGCTGTGACACAGCTCTGCAATAGCACTGCATAGCAAATCCCCTGCTCTGCAGAACTGAAAAAAATAAATAATAGTAAACTAAAATAGCAAATTTTAAAAAAGCAATAATAATAGTAAAATAAAAGCAATAATAATAATTACCATCATAATAGACACAGCAGAAATAAATATTGTAACATTAAAAGGTTTTTGGTGCCTTCTCAAAGGAGCTAGAAACAAAATTCAATGGAAGTAGGTGTGAGAGCTCCATGTGGAAGCTGTATTTCTTATTTTCTTGCAAAAAAAATCTTTTAAAAATAGCATATTTTTTAATGTGAACCCGAATTACCTATTTGCATTTGAAAATCTATGAGATTTGTACGTATTGCCCTGTATAAGGTTGTACCTTAAACTGTGTTTTAGCTGACTGATTTGTTCAAGGTCACATATTAATTGCTGGCAGAGCTAAATAAAGGATCTAGGAGTATCTGCTCTCACCAATACATCATGCTCATTACTGGTTATTTTTTTTCCTGACTGGCTCCTGGCTCTGGAACACTGGGTCTGGCTGACTGACTTATTACTTTTAGGTTTGCAGAAATTCATAAACATTGAAGGCTTCAATAAATAACTACAGGGGGTGGCAAAGCATCTTTAACCTGCTCTTTCTTTATATAAAATTTCATATTTATTGCTGATTTTATGAGGATCTTGGACAAACTTGGTTTTTGGGGTTTTTTTTTAGTAGATAAAACTATGTCCTCATATAGGTTCTGAGATGGTGGGAGTTGCAAAACATTGTTTCCAGGGCAGAATATTTTGGTTAGATTTGTTTTTGCTAATACAGTTCTGAGTAATTACCTGTGATTTATTGGCATACATGAGAAAAACTATATTTAGCTGTTTTGGTTTTTTTATGGGTAACGTGCCATGTAGAATGTAAAATTGTAACTAGCTGGTATGACTTGGACATGATCTAGTTTCACCAAAAAACTTATGGTATTAGTGACTCCTGTCATACCTTTTTTCTTAGCTTTTTGAATGAACTCCAGTGGAAAGCCCTCAATATGAGGGGAATCCTATTTTTGTAATGTTTATCTGTGAATAGAAATTAAGTTCTATTTTCCATAGCTAATCTGAATCTAAAATATAATGACTCAAATTGCTTGTGATCCTAATATAGTTAGGCAGCCAGCACTCCTGGGACTGAGCAGAGCTTTGAGACAGACTTGATGCAGATTATTTCTATGCTAATGTCTCTGTTAAATGAGAAGCAGCACCTATGGAAACAAGGAACAGTTCAGAGGCAATGAAGGGAAAGGAGATTGTCTCCTTTATGCTCCCTTCCTTGTGTTTCTAGTTAGAAAATCCATTTCCAGTAGAAATTCTGATTTACATTTGCGTGCTTATAGAAACTAGCAACTAAATTACATTGCATTAACGCTGTTCACTGCCAGATTTTTGTGTCACAGCGTTGTCTTCTTGTACAGTTTTTTTTCCTGTTGAATTCCTCAGCCTGGAGTACTCTTGTCTAGCTCAACTCTACTTTGAGGTACTCGGCTAAGAAAGTGAAGCGACTATTTCCTCTAAAACGGGAGAGATCAATGAAAACTGTAGATTGTACTTTTAGTAGCAGAGAAGGGAAAGAAACTCAATCTTTATCCTGAAAATATGCTTTATGAGCTGAAAATGAGCTTTCCTGCTGGCTGTTCAGCCACTAAAGGAATTGAAAGGGAAAGTTCCTCCTTTCACTGTTTGGAAATTCTGTAAGGGCTGAAACGGGCAGAGCAGAATAACAAAAGGAGATTTGCTTCTCCTCCTGTTTGCTGGGTCTGGCTGTCACAGGGTGATTATCTCGTGTTTCCTCGTGGCTGCGAGTAAGACAAAGTGACTTCCCAGCTGTTAACAGGAGACTGACATTGAAGCAGTTCTTTTACAGTCAATCAGTTTTCAGCAAAAGCAAAGAGAACGAAAATAAGAAATGGCTACGAAATCAGGAGGAAACCCTGCAATTTCTGTCCATCACCAGAGGCATCCTGAGTGCTTGTTCACAAGCACTAGAAAGCTTTAGGAGATTGATTTTGCACAGCATTAATAGGATTAGGTGCAGTCTTCCTTTGTTCTAACATGTTTCTGTTTTGGACCGCTGTCATGGGGAAGAGATTTCTTAGGCTTTGGTCTCAGTGACTCAGAGAGAGGCACAGAAAGCCCCTCAGGAAGTCAGAAAACTCATGTTTTTTGCTATGAAAACGCTATATCTGTGTGCAGGTTGTTTACTTTGGGTCTGAATAAGGTGTGTAGGCAAGGAATTTACACTCAGATAAAGCTATCAATTATCTGACACCCTGCAACAAACCAGATGGGCCCAAGGAGTATTCTCAACTGGGCAATGTATTGCTGGTGATATCTAGAATATTACATTTGAGTTTGGGACCCAGATCATGAAAGATATTGGAAAGTGGAGAGAACTTAAATATGGAGCATGGGGCTTGTGTGGATGAGACTCAGCGGGCATCAGGTTGCTCAAAATTGTGTCAGAAAAGTTGCAAAGCTGATGAGACCAACTTTTTGCACAGAGGAAGAGAGTAAAACAAGAAAACAAGGATGACGAGCTACAAGATCAGGCTGGAGACATTCACAATGCACTTAGAGACAAATTGCCCAGGAGGTGAGGGGTGAGGGGACCACTGTAACCTGTATTGTTAGAAAACTAAAATGTGAGGAAGAAGAAGAAGAAACTAGAAGACATCATCAATATTCATTGCTTATTTTGATTGTTTTATTTTTATGTACAAGAATCTGAAGCTCTCTGTCTTGAACCAGAGAAAACTCCATCATTCTGGTTTGGACTCTCTTCTACTGGCAATATTTTAAGTCTTGCAATTGAGACATTGTAAGACACTGTTATCAATGAAAATCAATTTTTGCCTACATCTGACACCTACCTTTGGCAGATGAGATGGGCAGTGATTTTTAACATCCAATTGCCTTTTCAAATCATATTCCAGTCACTGGCTTAACCACTGTGAAGCTTCAATGCTACTGGTTAAGCAAGAGTAAAAGGTCCCCTGTATTTTTGACAGTTTCTCTGCATTCAGCAGTTTGGGCCTCTCCCAAACCAACTTGCACATTCATCAAAAGAGAATCTTTTTAAACGCAACTACCACCCACAGGGGAAGGAATTTTTAATCATTAAAATATAATTCAACAAATAAAATAAAGCATCCCTCTTTCCATGGTAGCACTTACTGCATTTGAATTAATTTCTTTATTCTTTTTTGCGACTGAAACGGAATTAGGATGCAATAGAAATTTTTTTGTGGGTACAAATCCAATGTCAAAGCCCCTCGCTCATCCCAGCCCTCGCCTCTGCTGTCTGTTCAGGTGACAGAACAGGGCATCAGCCTGGCAGAGGCACAGCGCCAGCCAGATCTCACCCCCGGCCAGCCAGACCTCGGCTTCAAGGGGAGGCATTTGTTTAACTTGAGGTGAGACAGAGATCTCCTCCCAGGTGACTTTGCTGTCATTATGTTAATAAACCCAAGTTCTGCTCCCCTGTTGGTTATCTCTGTTCCATATTTGGTCATGTTTCTAGAACCATCTACCCCCCCCCTCCCCAAGCCTATATATTGCCACTCCCTCCTCATTTCTGCTCTTTGGTGTTCCGTCCTTAGGGCATGTGGTTTCTGGGCTCAGCTCCTCTTGTATTTTCCTGTTAAAGTGATTTTACTTTTTGGATACATCATCGCACCCACTCTTTCTTCAGTGCCGCATTTGCCCTGGATATCAGGGAACCTGAAAGTTGTGTCACTGCGGGAAGATCTGGCATCCCAACCACAGAGCCATTGGATAAATGATCCAGCGAGCTGGAAATCCACTCCCTGCCATGTGTGATGAGGAAATGGAATCGTGTCAGCTGTGTCAGGCTCGTTATAAATTTGGGGTTTCATCTGGAGCGCCGTGGCTCTGACAGACGGCCTCGTTTTCTCATTTATTTAAAATGCCGCATCGTGGCTAAACGTTTTGAGTGTACATCTGTGATTTTTAAAGGAATGCTCTCAGTTTGATAGCCTTCAGATATGCCTTTAGCAGCACTTAGCAGTGAAAAAAAAAAATAATATATATATATATATTATTATAGAAATTATATGAGCTGTGGGTTGAAAGAAGTCACAGCTCTAACTAGAACATTATTTACCGGGTCACAAGTGTAAAAGTTAATGTACCAGAGCTTTTTTCTCTTTCCCTTTCTCTGGACGGATTGCAGCAGTAATGAACCTTAACTGATTTCTATTCATCTGGCTTTTAACTGCTGAGATTTGCAAAGAGAATTAAAAATAAGACCCTTTATGTTGTCATCTTTTCTCTTTTCACTTTAGTTAATAATTTGAATCACAGATTTCTGTTTAACCAGATATTCAGGGCATGAACAATAATTTCAATAACCTCCAGAGTGGCATCATGTTGAAATGCAATTCAAAGAAAGGAAGAGAAAAATTAACTACCACGTGTCATGGTGTGTTAAGGGTAGCAGGACTTCGAACTTTTAGGAGTCCATTGCATATGAGTTTAGAAGTTTGGAACAACTACCTACTAAATTAGAAAAATAAATAACAAATAGTAATGCTTAGGTGGAGAGAGAAAATAAGGGAGGCTGAGACATTCCAAATTTGTCTTGAACAGTCAGCCTTCTTATTTTTGAGCCAGCTCCTGGCCACAGATATCTTTATTTTGTGTGCACTGCATATGACAATTTGTTGCAGCGTCCGCTGCGCGCGTGGGAGCGCAGGCTCACGGGCCAGCTCAGTCCCTCGCCGCGGCGCACCGCCTTTGGGTCGGATTCGCTAGTTCCACTGGCTCTCTCCTCCCTGCGGGATCTTGGTTCCCCGCACCCTGAGACCGACCCGTTGGTCGGATGGAAAGGCGACTCTCTGAGCAGGATTAGCGGGGTTTTATCGAGGGGGAGACCAAAGGGGAGCTCCACACCTGAGCGCTGCTGCTCAGGAGAGACCCCGAACAACGGTCGGGCGGTAACTTTTAAACGGGGAGGAGCAAGAGCTGGTAACAACAGATTAACCAACCAGGCTAACTCAGGGTGGAACTAGGGGTGTAAACATTCAGCAGGAGAACCACTCCATGATGGGGGAAAGGCGATTCCCCGGGCACCAGCCTATCACTTGACAACCTCCTTGGAACTTTCCAGAATCTGGGGAAGGGTCCCGAGGTGACAGACCGGGAGCCCAAGGAGAGAGAGAGGGGACTGACAGCAATATAAGGGGTAAGAACCACTGGGAAGAACAGGGGTACAGGGAACAAACCATTTTACAAAACTTCTTCTAAAAAACCTGTAAATTAATTATATAAAACACTTAAAAATCTAATAAAATAACTTTTGCACCACCACAACCATTTAATGACAGATTTGCTTTTTGATTCGTGTTTTTGTGACTAGTGCTATAATTATTTTCAGATCTCTTACTTGGGTAGTTTCCCAATTCGTGTTCACTACTTGTTCTCCTTTATCTCAGAATGATATTTACCTTTCAAGAATTTTTCACCGATATACTGAAATGCCCTTTCTTCTACGGACAGTAATGGAGTCAAATGAGCAGTATTTAATCTGGAATTAACAAAATGATTAATGTTTGAGAGTGCTAAATAATTGAGAGATTCATGTGCTATAACTACTTCTTTTTTCTTCATTTCCTGATGCATTTAGACTTTCTCCAAGCACCTCATTCTGTAATTCTGAAGGTCCACTTAATGTGAATTATCTGAATAACAAAGGGAAATCCATTGCTGTCCTGGCAATCAGCTGTGTCAGTCCTCTGTTTATGCTTCCTCCTCTAAGTCTTCTGTTGATAACAAACCTGGGTTTAATATACCTGGGTTTCTTCTGATTTCCTCCCCCCCCCTAGATATTCCACATTATTTATATCACTTTCATGTAGCACTGTTTTAGAAATGCTGTAGCCTTGAACTATTGTGCTACAACACTGCCTTTTTTATTTGAAGAAAGGAAAACTGATGGGCAATACAGAGTCCAATTCCAAGCCAAATGTAACATCCATAATCCCTTCTCCTGCTCTCTTCTCCAACAGCGGTTCAGCTTTTAAAGAATATTTACAGGAGACAAATGTTTGAACAAAGCACAGATGTTAATAGCTAATTACCAATTGGCATGTTTAACTATCCTGAGAAAAGGTATTATCATGGGCATTTCACCAATTTGCAAAATTGTGTCACAATGACAAAAATAAGGTAAGGCAGAGGCTGATGAATTTGTCTCATCAAATATGACAAGTAGAATGCAATATTATTTGGTGCTTTTATGTCACTCAGCAATTACATCAACTTGCTGGGGACTTTAAGGAGATGTTTTGTCTGTACATAGAGGGAAAAAAAAAAACCAAAAAAAAAACAAAAAAAAAAAACCTGAGATTTTTAAGAAGGATAAGTGGGGACGGGTCAGTCAGCATCAGTGGATTCACTCAAAGTCTGTGGATCATTATCTGTACAAACAACTCATCCCTGTAAAGTAACTTCAGTCTGTGCTTAAAACCTCAGCAGATGTCAGTGCTTGTTACTAGAATGTTAAGTCTGGTCTCACCAGAGCAGCAGATTTTGAACTGCTAGGAGGCAAAAACACTCACAGATGTGAGCATCCCTGTCAATAGGAAATAATATTTTTCCTATATAAGCACCATGCTGCATTTCAAAGAAATATGGATTTTATGCTCTCCCTCTAGCAGAAGGGGTCGAGAAACAGACAAGACTGGAACAAGTTCTGGAGGCAAACTGCCACATGTGGAAGCACAGGTTTCCCTCTGTGATCAAAAAGATTGCTGAGGGAATGAGGACTTAGGAAAGGTGGCTTTCATTTGAGTTCTCACATCACAGATTTGACCTGTAAAACGTTCCTACCCTTCATCCTCTCTTTTTGGTCACTGTTGAAGAGTGCTCATGGCTGGGCAGAACTGCTGAATATGTATTTATTTTCAATAGACTTGCAGCACGGTTGGAGCAGGTCTTTTTCACAGGGATGCTTGGTCTGCCAGTGGAAGAACATTCAGTGAAATTAACCTCGAGTGCCTGGGAGCAGCTGCCACAGGGACAGCTCCTACAAGTGTTTGTAAATGCTGCTGCCTGAAAGGCATCCAGAATCATGCTCCTTTGTTAAGGGAAAATATCATTCATTCATACTATCAAAAATACCAGAAAAATGTCCTAATTGGGTGAATGGACAGCAGAAACACTCAATAATAATTTATCAGGATAATACCAACAGCATATTTTTAAAATAAATTTTCCTCAACATTAATTTTGTGTTTGATGATTTCCTTATATTCACTGCACTTATTATCTATGTAAATTTACACATCAGCGTATTATTTTGTGTTGTAAAGGGAGAGCACAGTAAAAATTAAATTGACCCTTCAAGTGATGCCTGTTTAGTCCATTTTGTTCCTTTCTTACTCAGTATTTTCTGCATGGTTTGAAAGCCTGGAAAAAAATATTGTTTCATTCATTATTTTTGCCATTGGATCTTGATGTGTGGTTGGAGTTAAGCATTGCAAATATGGGGGAGATACAGGCCCTGCAATTAGCAGTTCTCCTCAGCAACAACAGCAGCAATCCTGCTAAATGATTTGTTATGTTTTTAATTACTGGATTATATCTGAAATCAAGTATTCAACTTTGCATATTTCCAATTTGTTCGAATTATAGTCACATCATTATGTTCAAATCAGAGCACCCAAAATGCAGTTTTGCTCCAGGATAATTAACCAATGACTTTGAAATATGCAAGCAGGGAGTCTCATTTAGGTAGACAGCACAAGAAGCAAGGGAAGCTACTGATGCATCCCATTGCATTCTTATCTTCTGAAAACAAAGCTTCAATTTGCTTTGTTCTTGATTGCATTATTCCATGACAGATTTTGTGATCTATAGTTATCTTACATGGCTGCAACATTGAAACCCTTCACCCTTTAACATGTGCTCCTGAACTAATTGCTTTGAAGTTCCCCATAGAATTACTCCAGTGAAAAATAAATAGAGCTAGCAAGACAAGTTCAGTGATATGAATAGTGAGAATAATGAGCAGTGTGTACCACGATTCTTGCAGCATTCCAGCCAAATTATTACATATTGGAGTATTTCTCTACAGAAAGGGCTGCACTATATCTTATTTTTTTTCCTTATCAATTGAATTTGTGCACAAAGATAGGGTAGAATGTAGTTTTCAATTAATTACCAAGCGATATCATAGCAACCATGCAGCAGTCGTGGTAAAAGTGCTGGAGTTAAAATAGTACTTTTCCACTTTTATTTTCTAGTCCATCCATCATTTCTGTTTCTGTGAGTATCCATATCTTTATTTAAACCTAGGTCATCGAGCCAAACTACACCACAGAATGTTAGCAAATGTAAAAATTAAAATAATAGGAACAAAGTTGTAATAAAAATATCTGACACCCTCAGCTGCTGTCTTAATCTCTCATCCTTCCAAATACGTACTCCATTTGATAAAACCAAAATAATTTTCCTGTGCATTTAGAGATAAATGGCACCTGGCCTGGCCTTCAGCTGCCATATATGCCGGCCACTTTGGATATTAATCACCCTAATGATGGAATGAAATTTGTGAAAATAAAAAACGACCAGACAACAACATAACTTTAAAAATCACTGCATCATTTTCTCTCTTTTCTGACAGCGTGGGCATTTATGGATCAGATTCAAATGTGTTTGAATGTTTCTGGGAGAAGAAAAACAAACAAACAAAAAAACAAAAAAAACCCCAACATATAACCGCAAAATGCAAGTTCGAAAATGACAAGGTTCCACCCACAACACTCATGGTGTTTCTTTAGCCTGATGGTGCACACATTTTTGGGTTGTTCTCCTTTCCTCTCCACTCCCTGGCTTACTTTTCCTGCATCCCTGCTCCTGTGTAACTTCCCAGCAATATTCCCAAAGCTGTGCCATGGAAGGCTGACTCTGCTCCCCAGAAACAGCCACAGGCGAGGAGGAGTTTAAACCCTCAGGACAGCCTCAGCTGTTCCTGATTTAGGAAAACCAGTTTGCAGTTCACCCTTGGAAGATATTTGAAGTGTTTTACATATGGATAAATTTGAGGAAATATTGAAGGTAAGACCGTGTGTATGAATACTTGATAAGCTAATGAGATCCCTATGATAGTACAGGACTGTACAAAAGTGTCATTTGTTGGAATTTCTGATTTTGATTACTGAATTTGTACTGGAAATTTCCCCCATTCTGCTCCCTATTTTTATCTTTAATCCCTACTCAAGCTGGAATGGCCATTTTCCCATTGGAATTCCTTTTTATAAAACTTTTTCTTTCTGATCACCCTATCCTAAGTAAAGAAAACGATGCAAAAAAAGAATCACGGTCCTCATTGCAAAAAGTTCAAGCAAATTTTCCCCTTCCTAATATGAACTCTGATTTGGAGTATGGTCACATAAATCTATAAAGGAAAGGTTATAATTTAATAAATGTATTCTAAATCATTGATAGATTAATTTAGAAACAGGGTTTGGCAAGGGAATGTTAAAAATCTATTAATGTCTACCTGCTCTTTAACGACTTAATATCTGTGTGAAGTTTTACAAGGTGATTGCTGGCATGATGCAAGTATTAAACCAGTTTATAGTGTGGAAATGGGTACAGATAGTAGTGCTAGGTGTGCCCTGACCTTCTACCTGAATTTTGGCACGCAAAATACAACTTAGCACATCAGGCATGCTGGAACACATCTGAAGGGTGCAGAGGATGTGTTTCCTTTCTAATCCAGAAATCATTTTGTTTTATTTTGGTGTAAACGCAGTTGCACAAACGATGAGGAAAGCGCTCGATTAAAGCCAGCAGAGAGCTCAGGCGCAGTCTTCATTAAAGAGGTACAAAGACCACACCATCTGCTCCAACAAGTCCCAGCTCTCCCTGGGTTTGTTTGCTCAGTAGTTCCTGCTGGCTGGAGCCACCTGTTCACTTAATTAGAAACACAGCCTTAAAACACTGCCTGCTACAAGCTCCGTGCCTCTCCAGAGGTGATCTTCTCAGGCAAAGAACCAACACGCAAGGCAGGCAAAACTTTCTTTGTGGCCTGTTTTGGAAATTGAGTGAATAAAAGGAGCAAATAAGGTGTAATGTTCAGAATTTTTTTTATTTTTTTTCCCCTCTGCAGAAGATGTGGTTACTTTTCCTTTCTCAACACCAGTTTGGCCCAGTTAAGGACCTTTTGCATTTCACTGTCACGAGGAAGAGAAAGCTGTGACCTTGCAAAAACATTAAATGTAAAATAAGAGAAAGCACAGCTCTTAACTTTTTTTAATATCTTCATAAATCAAGTTATAAAATGAAAGCGAAAGTTGCGTTTGAAACCCTGAATGTAACAAAGTGGGAGTGAAAGTTCTCAAATCCGATCTAAAGAATTCATTCTTGCCAATTAAAACACAAGAAATATTTGGGCAGAAAATAGCATGGCTCATTAGTATAATCGGTTTAGTACTACACAAAAAAAACAAAACAAACAAACAAATAAAAAGAAAGAAAGAAAGAATGAAAAAAAAAAAAGTCTCCATGAACTCTGAATTTCACACATTTCAGTCTCCCAGAAAAGATAAAAGTCCACTTGGTTTTATTTTGCACTGGCCAACTGCCTGAGTGCAGGTGATACCAATAATATATCCAGCTGTTTTACTGGGTAAAGTTGACCCATCTGGAGCCCTTTCAAAATGAAAGTGAATTTAATAACACAAAAGAGAATATTGACATGAAATGTCAGGTACTGGAGCCTGTTTCAGCTGCAGCTGGGACACGTGGACACAGTGCTGTTGGTTTGGTGACTTTCCTCGTTGCTTGTGACCTCTTTGTCTGGGATTGCTTTTGTTCTATATCTGTGTAATTGCAGGATTTGCTCTGCTGGATCCAGAAAATGGATTGGGCTGACCGGGACTGTGTATAACTGATAGACCCACGTCCATCTCTGCTTCATCTCACAGAATTTGTGGGTTTACCACTGTGGAATTGCAGGGTAGACTTTTATCTCAACCAAGCACAAACGTATTCACCTGCATGCTTTTCCAGCCGAGACTTTACAACCCAACAGCAAGTTCTGAAAGCATAAGAACTCCAAAAATAAGTATTCTTCAGCTGTATTTTGCATAACTGTAGGACTAGATCACTACCATATTAAGAGATAAATGTTAATTTTTTTGCCACTGTTAAAATAGATTATTAAATGTTGGACCTGCAGGGTGTGTCTCTGTGTAACTTGCTTGCTTTTACACTAACAATCTTAATGAATTCATTAATTACTTAATGGAACTTGAAGATAATAAACCTTCACTAAGAGTTTAATATTAATTATGACTATTATCATTATTATTAGTCATTTACTGCAGGAGGGAGTGGAGTATGGCTGCTGGTACAGAATATATTGAGGAGCTCACAGAATCTCTTAATTTTGTCCTCTGTTTAACTCAGGGCGGTTTCTGGCTGTGATGAGGGAGAAAGCTGAATCACAGAAGTGAATTATTCCCTGTTGAAAACTCAACAGTGTATACAAAACTTCATGACCAGGCTATTTCTTGCTGCCTCTCATCTCTCCTGGTACTGTACTCTCATGATGTTGCAGTCTTGAATTATTTCTTGCTTCCTTTAATTACAGACCCCATTATACCCAGTTTCCTTTCCACTCGTGCTGTAGTTATTATTCTCTTTAACCCTGTAAACTCCCTTTGGAGTTTTGGCACTTCCAGGGCTGCATATTCTGATTTCACTGGTAAATCAGATGTCAGTGGCATCCAGTGAAACAGATCTAGCAGGAGGAGGTGACCAATTACCCTCTGAGTTTCTGAGCAGGGGGTTTATATTTCTGTGAACTGCACGGGTGCTGTTCTGAGTTTTACTTTGCCCATGGCCCATATATGCAAACCTAGCATGGGAATTGGCCATTCGGGCCATTTCTCTGGATGCAAATGAGGAAGGACATGGCTCCTGTCTCATAATTAACCAAGGGCATGGCCCAGCGTTTCCATACTCTGAAAGCACAATGATTTATCCCATCAGTTGTGTCTCCTCCTTCCTTGATGGCATCAGGTCTGAGAGCAGAGATCAGGAAAGGGGTTTTGAGTACCCAGCTCTCTGGCAGTCTGGGCTCAGGCTGTGTTCAGGTCTGGGCTAGGTTCTTCCAGAGGAGTAATTTCTGGGGGAGGTTAGAATACAGAATCACAGAATCACCGAGTGGTTTGGGTTGGAAAGGACCTCAAAGTCCATCTAATTCCAAACCACTGCCATGGACAGAGACACCTTCCACTCTCCCAGATTTATCCAAGCCCTGGCCAGCCTGGCCTTGTATTTTTGCAGGCATATGTATGTTTTTCTTCTTTGCATTCCTAAAATTTGCTTTTTTTAAAAAAAACTACATCAGGGTATAAATTCAAAAAAATAAATAACTGTTAACAGAAACCCCACAGGCCAAGTAATATTCAAAGTTTCCCATTATTTTACCCTCAGCTGATTTAATTGGCTGTTTGATTGACCACTTCTGTGGTTGGCAGACACTTTTAGTCATATTCATTATGCAAGAAAACAGCCAAGTGCCTCTTACACAGAAGTTGAAACATATTTTGAGAATTTGTTGTTATTTCTCTTTAAGTACCATAAAATATGGATGAATTCTAACAAAGAGGTAAATGTATCTGAATAAAATTATGCCTGTGTATGTCAAGTTGATCTAGCAGTTGCCATGGTAAACAAACATTGTACATAAATACTTAAATAAATAGATGTATCTTTAGAAGGGTAGCAAGCTGTTAACCAAGATTTAGACACTGATAAACAAACCCTGTAGAGAATCCTGGTGCTTGCAACTGTCTATATATCTATTCAATTAGTGAACTTACAATTCAATAAATTGTCCCAGCCTTTAATTGGAGGTTGGAGAAGCAGGCAAAGTAGCAAAAATAACAGTAAGTATCATAGCTAATTTTAAGAGGGAAAAAAAGCCCCAAAAACTCTTCTGAATCCATACAGCTTGCCCTTACGACATTATCTCAGTTTGCTCCTGAGACTGTGGGCAATAAAATGGAAAATAAAATTTAGGTTGAGTTGCAAATCAAAACACTTCGATGATGAGTTAAACTGACGATTTCAACGCAAATCATTATAGTCCTTTCAAGGAAAACAGACCCTGAATGTTTTTGCTAGTCAGGAAAGAAGATTAAGTGAATCTCTGTTTAGATTGTGGGGGAGGGCAGCATTCCAGCTACTGACAGAAGGGGAGGTCAGAGTGACTGAAGGGATTTGGGGCTAAAAATAAGCCAACAGAATGAATTATTTGGATGTCATATCGCAACATTTTAAAATAGTAGGTTTTTTAAGTCATTCATAAGCATCTGTGTTTTCATTGAGCATTTTGTTCCAAGGCCGGTCTGGGCCTTGGGTTGCATTTTGAATTTAACTGTGCTTAGCTCTCAACGATTCCCTCTTCCCTCTAAATCACATCTCCCCAGGCTTATCCTAAGGCAGTTAAGGTTTGTACCTCATTGCTCCTCTCATTTAGCTGTGGTACAATGAGGGATAATTGCCATTAAGAGCTCGTTAGAATGACTTCCCAGTGCCCTTCCAGCAGGAGGACCAGCAGCCCCACACTCTTTCCTGCTGAGAACCTGCCAGTGGGTTTTGTGCAGGTGAGAATGTGACCTGCGTGCTCCTCATGCTCCATTTGGGACTTAACTGGACGCCAGGGCTGCATCCCATACACTTCTAATGAACTAATTTCATAATTAATGATCATCCATCATCATCAGTGCAGTTGTGGGGTTTTTTTTCATGGTTCTGTGTGGTCACTCACAGAATCCATCAATGAACCTTGCACTCTCTGCAAAAGAAGATTTCTGGAGCAGAAGGAGTAATTGTCAATCAGGTGCCCTGCTGAGGATTGATGTCTGTCTGATGATCTATCCTGCCTCACCCACACCAGGCTGAATCCTTATAGCCCAAAAGAAACTGGAAAAGTTAAATGACTCCTTGCTTTCTGTCTGTGCACAGCTCACAACTGTTTCATCTCCCTGTTTCCTTTTGGTTTTGTTCTGGTTTTAACACAGGATAGATAACCACCAACTTGGACAAGTTTGCTTGGCTTGTTCCATCCAATTTTTTGTTCTTTTTAGTTGTTTCCAGTTCAGGACAAAAATACATATCTCTTCTCAAACACGTCTGAGGTCTCCTGGAATAGTTCAGAAGGAATTTTTGCCAGAAACTTGATAACCATAAATGCCAAAAAAAGGTACCTTCCGTTCTGTCTTTGGTGCATCTGATGAATGGCTCGGGGAAATAAATAAATAAATCTCTGCGAAATAACAATAAACTAATTAATTGCTGTCTGTGTTTTCCTTCCAGGACACAAGAAACTCATTTAGAGCTGCCATTACTTGTTGGGTAAATACATTCAGAGGATAATAAATGTATAAGATTATTCACTGTTCAGAGTAAATACATGATTAGTAGTTGTCAAAATGCACATTCTCCACAACAATAGGGCCCAACAGCTGCTTTGCTGCTCTGTGCCAAGGCTTGCTCAGGAACTCCTCGGTTCATGGCCCAGTGGAGCAGGAGACAATCACAATTCCCTGGCTGCCATTAAATAGTGCAGAGTCTCAGAGGATGCCAGGTGTCACTGACACAGGGAGCACTGACAGTCCTCTGGCAGGGAAAAATCCCTGCAAATCCAACAAAGGCAGCGGTTGCTGGGCTGGGAGGGATCTTCCAGGCAGGGAGGTGAAGGTGGGAACTGGGTTATTAATGTGAGAACTCCTTTGGCTGAGAGGACAGACAGCAATTTTTCTTTTTTTTTTTTTTTTTTTTTAATCAGACTTTTTAATATGTAGTCCAGAGCTCTGAGATGGCTTTGTTGTTCTGTACACTTTGTGCAGCCCAGTTGCATCCACTGGCATCGAAAAATTTAATATTTGATGGGAGGAAGTTCACATCTACTGTTAAACCAACACAGGTGTGACGTGGGGGACAGGTGGAGAGGCTTCACTGGACTGCCCTGCTCACTTCTAGGAACAGCAACAGTTCCAATGGAAGCTCTTGAAATATTCTCCCAGCTTTAATTTCCCTGAGGAATTTCTCATCAGCATTAAGGTTTCATGTTAAATAAAACAGATCCCTTTCAGAAATAAACTACATTGGAGAAACTGGTATCATTAATTACACTTTTCTTTATTGAGAGAAATGAATTTATTGAGGGAAATGATTTATTGGACATGCAAAGATTAATCGATCTTTTATTTTTGTGGTGTTTAATTTTATCCACGCAAATCGTAGGAAGGAGTGAAAACAGCTGGAGGTGCTCCAAAATCTTAAAATTCTATCAAATAATTTGGTGTTTCCTTTGATAAAGGAGGTAAATTGGAAAGAAAGAGAAATTTCAGGTGAACCTTCCACAAGTGTAGGTGGGTTTTGACCTAATGCTGTGGGGTTTGTGGAGTCTGCAGATCCACTACTTGTCTGCTCTTTGGGTAGTTAACGAAAAGTAGAAGTATTGTGTGTATTCTGTACTTCAGGTTGAGTGGCTAAGCAGGTTTAGAATGGTAGAATTGCTTTGTTAACTCATGGCACTTTTTTATAATTTTGAAAAGCAGAGTATTTTTTGGCATTGAGTCCAAAATCAATTTTGTTTTGTTTTGTTTTGGGTTGTGGGTTGTTTTTTATGTGTGTATGTGTACTTTTTTGGGGTTGTTGTTGTTTTGTTGTTGTTTTCTATTATTATTATTATTTTAGTTGGGATTTTCTTTTTTTCCTAAGTTGGTCTAAAATGTCTTAAATGAGGAGATTTGTTGAATAATGCACATTGTTTCAAGCTAATGTCCAGCTTGAAGAAATCTTTTTGCTTGTTACATATTAAAACTTCTGAAAACAAATATAAAAATATAAAACTTAAAACCAAGCAAACCGTAGTGTGAATATGAGCACACAAAAATGCAGGAGGTAAAAATGAGATGAGGATGTGATGTTTACATCTCCAAATCAAGTTGCGATGTGTAACTCCCAATTTGGTCACTCTGAGTATCTCTGATTATCCTGGTGAGCTCTTCTTTCCCCTATGGATGAACTCTTGGGCACAGGGATATTAATTATGGGGGAAAACAGAGAAAATTTGTCTATTTTGAAATGACACAGCAGCTGCTGGATTAGATCAGAGGTAACAGTGACACTAGGTCTTTGATTTCCTTGGGGCAATAGCCACGTCAGGGGGAGATCCTCAAATTAATGCAGAATTAATAAACCCAGCTATACCCAGGCTAAAGACATTGCTAAAAACCTGAGCACATTCCCAAGAAGAGTTAAAAATTCTTATTCTGCGTATGATGCTGTTTTCCCTGTACCTTTTATTAGGAAGGTAATCAAAAATTAGAACAATTTTTTTGCAAAGTAATCTTGCAAATAGCAGGAGAGAAAAATATTATAGTCTCTGAAAATTTTGTTTACTGTAGAGATCTAGGACAAATAGTGTTTGCATATTGCATTACCATCTAAGAGTAATGGCATATTTACTACACTGATACTAAAAGCAAACACTTTAATATTTGTAGATATGGTTTCCATTTTTGCCTTTCTCTTTCCCGAGGCACCGGCAAGAAAAGAGATGAGAATTAGAAAAAGTATTGCTTCATGAAAAATTGCAAGGGTTGTAAATTACAAGTGTTGCTGGAGTTCCCTTGAATTATTCAGTGTTTTTAAGGTTTTATGCTCTGTGTACAACAGTGTCTATGTTTATTTGATCTATTATTTTTATATAGTTGTCTGACACTTCTTTATGAAAAAGAATAAAAGATGTGAAGCTTATCCACAATGTCAAATTTTTATCATGTCCAAACATTTTATGGTTCTGCATGTTTCAGATCAAAGAATTCTCAGTTATATTTTTGCTCGTTTGATTTAATCTTACCAGCAGTAACAATATTTTAGAGCTCATTTTTCATATACATTTCGCAAATGAAGTGAGAGGTTTTAATTGTTATTTTTTAGCTCAATATTTATTCTCTAAAAATATTTTGAAAGGGATATTTTTATTTCAGAGTCTGATTTTCTGTTGAATAAAGAATTAGAAGTAAAACATCACTAGGAAATCTTGATTTGCTAATACATTCACAAGGAAACTCAGAGCTTGTTCCAGTGAGGAGCAGTTCTGAGGAAGGTTAATTTGCTTCTTTTACTGATATGTACTGATTTATATATATATTTATATAAAAATATATAATATACATATATATATGTATATAATTAACCTAATTGCAGTAGTTATAATGGTTTCAATACTACTTTAAGTTCAGAGGATGTCTTTATTTTGTTTGTTGGCTGTTTTACCATGTTATGAGTATGCAGCTTAGTGCTTCATTTATCCCAGCTCAGGCTTTGGTGCTGTAGTTCTGTTTCTACGCTCAAAAAAGCTCAGGATGCACCTGAATAGATTTTCCTGTGTCAAGTTTCACTCAGTTTTGAAATAAGTCTTTATTTGCAGAAAATTTGCATTATTTTGAGCTTTAGAATCAGTATTGCATTCAGTATATTCCAGAAACCAGATTCAGGGAATACAGTATCTGTTGTGTTAAGTTGCATAAAATTAGATCATAGATCATTAGAAAATCACTGTTTTCAACAGTGGGCAGGGAGGCATTTTCGTTTCCTTTGATGTTTACCCTTTTGGATTACTTCTGGGAATGTCTCACCCCTGCTGTAACTTTTATTAGCCCTCATGAATCTTGCTCCTGCTTGTACCAACACACCCACAGCTTTTCACTTGATAGGAAAATATACAGGTCCCAAAAGCTCCCTCAAGGAAAACTCCTGGAGACTGGAGTTCCTGCCTTGCTGCAGATTAGACAGCCTTTTTCCAGTTTATCACATACAGAAACATCCCCAAAATAACTTATTTATAAAGAAAGTGCCCGAGACTGTTCAGTTAGGGGGAAATCTGTCACTTGCTTTTAGAGCCAATAAAGGTGGATCCTTTGGGGAGAGCAATAGAGGAAATGGAAGTGGATTGACTATATGCACCTGCAGGAAAAACTGTCAGGAATAAAAGTGTTACACAGTGCTCTGCTGTCCCTTGTGAGACACAAAGGCCTGTGCTGGTGGAGAAATATTGAATCAACATTGTTCCCTGCAAACCTGATGTGTGACAATTTTCCAGTTTCTCTTCTAGCCCTGAAAAAATATGTTGTTGGCTAATGGTAGTGCAGGAATCGAGTTTTATGTCACCCACACATTGTTCAGGAAGTAAATCTCTATATTTCACATTTCCAGTGACCATCTAGATAAATTTCTTTACTGATGCAAGCTTTGCAGTGGATTTATATGTATGGAATACATAGAATTTATGTATATGTATAAGCAATTCCCTTTGTGGTCCCCCGTTAGTGCTGCACTTGTGTTGTTTCTGTTGCCTCTTTTTGTCAGGTGAACTGAATTGTCTCATGGAAGCAGAGATTTCTTTCTCCCTCCTGTCTGCAGAATTTTTTTTTAGATCTATCTGTCCTAAATTGCCTGGGCACTTAATCTGGATTTTTAAAAAGTCATAGATGTTTGACCCAAATCTGCTTCTTTTGGTAAAAACAAGGATCATGTGACTCTTGCTTATTTGGGGTTAGAAAATTGTCTTGGATTATGTAACCTAAAAATATTTATTCTATGTCACCGAGACACACAAAGCAGTCACACGCAGACAAGAGATTTTTGCAGAGGTCCTTTGGATCCAGCTCCCAGCTGAGAGAGCGGAGAGAAGAGAGCCCCTTTGTTTATTTTTACTTTTTATACATTTGTGGGTCTAGCAGAAGATTGGCTTTTTGGGGTTTCCACCCTTCAGCCTCAGTGGCCAGACCAATTGTCAGTTACAATTGTTTTCAGGTTAGAAATATGCAAACAAAGGACAGAGAATGAGAAACAAAAGATTTGTTTATGTTACATCTGTGGGAAAGGTAGAAAACTGCTCTAATATTCTACAGTAACTAAAAGATCTGACTCCATTTATGAATTCAAAAGGCTAATAAAGAAACTCAGAAAAAAAACAGGGTAACAATTCTATTTCATCTGTTGAAAGCTGGTTTTTGGGAGATGTTTTATCCTCCTCTTGCTCCTCCAGGGGGGATGGGGATGACTTCTGATAACGGCCCAGCCATTAAACCCAGGTGGGGCAGTGTTTCTTACCTCTGTCACCACCCCTCCATCCTCCAGGGGACATCTCCTGATAATCGGCCATCAGGGCCCACCAGTGACATGACACATTCCATCACCCCACTGGGAGATGCTGCACCCAGTGGGGAGGAGCCAGCTGTTCCCAGCTGGATAAAAACTGGGAATGAAGGACACAAGGGATCTGGATTTTCCACTGGATTCCTGGAGGAAGACCGGACCCATCTCGCCACCACTTTCTACAGGACCATCTCTACTGCACAGAACCACATCTGTTACTCAGGAGGATTTATTTGGATTGCTTCCAACACCCTGACCACCAGCGTCCCAGGCCATATCCCTGACTCTGTCAGGGCTTTCCCAGGATTTTTGTTTGCTTCCTTGCTTGTTTTTTTTGTACTACTACATTTGTATTTTCCTTTTTTTTAATATTCCTAGTAAGAAACATTTACTCTTATTCCCATATCTTTGCCTGAGAGCCCCTAATTGCAAAATTATAATTTGGAGGGAAGGGGGTTTACATTCTCCATTCCCAGGGAGGCTCTAGCTTTCCTTGGCAGACAAGTGTCTTTCAAAACCAAGACAAAAATCCTCGGTAATTAGCATCGTGATGTGTGCTAGAATAAACTAAATGCATAAAATTTTGATCAATCATGAGAATGCTTATAACTGCCTAAAACCTTGCTATGTGAATGCCAATTCACATATCCTGCAATGATTCTTAAAAGAAAAGAAAAAAGAAAAAAAAAAATTAAGAAGTGTGACTTTGGCAACATTTGTCCAAATCTTCCTTTATTGACTCCCCTCCCACAAAAATTTTACAATGGAAAACTTATAGAGATTTAAGTGAGTACTCGTTCATAGACTTGGTTTCTTTAGACAGCACGAGATACACATTCATTTAAACAATATTTTTGTTTAATTTTTCCAGTTGATAGATGGACAATATTTGTATAATTTACTTTACTGTCTTTGTAGAAACACTATTTGGAAGGATTTAAGTTTTATTATTACTTTATTAATAAGTAGAAATGTAATACAAGTACTTAAAAAAATCAAAAAAACAAAACCTCACCAAATTGACAGTGATGACACCAAGACAGAATTGACACCAAATTGATCAACTGGAAGAAAAGCATACAGGAAAATTAAATCATCATTGGAAAATCAGTGATAGTAAAAATCTTCACCTGCTTTTACGGACTTGTAGCAAAAATGGGATTTATTTTCATAAGACACATGCTGGAGATGAGTTTGGGGAATGTGTCTTAGTGTATGTAATTGACCAATGGTTGAGCTTTCAGAACCTCAGAGAGATTCCCAAATCTTAAAGGATTGATAGTATTATCACCCACATCCAGAATTAATGCCTGCTGAGGAGCATCTCCAAAGAGAATGTCTATTATCATTCGTGACTGAAAAGTCAGGGGCTGTGTTTTCCCCAGGTGAACTGCAGGGGAGCAAAGGCACCTGCACATTTCCATCCTGGATTCATAGTGACTCCTTCAAAAAGGGAAAAATATTCATTTCATTTCAGGGCAGTGTGGGGTACCTCAGACAACACAGAAATGAACCAGAACTGGTGTCTCACTGTTTCATGAGTTGGATAATTGCAGGAAAACTTGTAAACCCCACGGCTGCCATGTCTAAGCTCACATCCTTGTGGGTATTTCCTTTTGTCTGGGATAGAATTTGTTGGGAGCACTCCTTGAAGTGTGAGCTGTCAGAGTTTCTGCTGGAACTTTGTTGAGAGCCGCAGTTGTCACCTTTGGGAGCTGGCCCAGCCTCACCGGCTGAGGGATATCAAATCCACCAGCCATTCTCTACTCTGTCTTTACCTATTTTCAGGGAAAGAGTGGATAGAAACTTTTCCATCTCACTAACAAAAGGTTAAAGTACTGCCTGCCTTATACAATCCAGCTCAGAATATGGCCTTTCTGAATGCTGAAGGAAAGAAAAATAGAAGAGGCTTTGCTTTGAATTTATTTTTGAAAGGGACTTAACCCTCTGTCTTGCCCTGCAAATAGAACCGAACATCCTTTATTTCAGTTTTACTGCAACACTGATTCTGAACTGCAACCATCCAAAACTAAAATGTGTTATTTCATAAAAGTTAAGGGCAATCACAAGTAAAGCCAGCTCTCTAGCCAGAGAAGAACCAATTGACTCAGATTCCTGCTTCGGGCAGTGCCTGGTTTTCTTTGTATTTTCCTTGCCTGTTTTGAAATTACTGTGACTCACATGTGAAACCTTAAATATTGTCATTGAAAATCTCAATCCTGGTTTTCTTCCTGCAGGTTCCACTTCTTTCTCTAGGTTACATTGTTGAGTTCCTGCCACATTTTGCTCTGAATCCAAATTCATGCTTACACCTTTCTGTTTCCTTGGATAGCAGAGCAGGTGTGGGGAAGGAAGGAGATCCCTGCCAGGCAATGCAGGTAAATTTCACGTAAAGTCAAATGAAACCTACAACCACTGCACAGAAGTGCAAAGGGGGATTATTGCTTTTGCTTACCCTCTTTTTCCTCACACATCCTCTGGAACTGCTGGAAATGACAAGAGCAGCATGGAGAGGATATTTCTGGCTGTGGTGGAGAAGCAGTTTTAGATTTGCTGGGAAATGAGTTTTGTGAAGAATATTTGGAAAGAGCCCTTGCTGCAAGAGTTGAAAGAATAATAAATATGTCAATAAAGGCCACAGGACAAGAATCCTCTTTGGGGAGAACTTGGAAAGTTTTGTCAGAGCTTCTGTAACAAGCTTTATGCAAGGTGGTGAGGGGGAAAGTGCGAGTTAGGTAATCCCATTCTCAGCAGAGGGCAAAACAAAATCCAGCAGTTTGGTCAAATTCTGGTTGTGAGGAAAAGATTCACACATCGGCAAATTTCTTTGCCTTGGGACACATATTGTCATTTTTTAGATTTATTGTAAGTTGTACAGCCTGACTAATATATAGATATTAAAAAAAAAAAAAAATCATAATTTATTTTTGAACGCAAGAGCAAAGCAATTCTTTTAAACTCCAGCACCAAGAAAAGAATAGATTAAGGATACAATAAATCTATTTCTTTCATTATTCTGACAAAATAAGTAACATTTAACACTGGCAGCATGAGGGCTGAACATTAAGTGCTGCACGCAATACAAAATTCATTACAGAATCATTCAGTATCTTTATACAGCTAAATAAATATCCATCCTGAACCTCCTGTTGCTGATCTCTCTGCGTCCCCACTGCATGCTTTGCACATAACATTAGGATAATGTCCTTGAAAGAAATGCTAAATCTTTGGGAATAACCTCCAAAACAGAGCTCCCACTGCTCATTGCATCTTCACCCCCTCTGAACGTCCTCAGCTGAATTTACTATTAGCACACTTCAATGCTGAGCCACAGGACTTGTACTTAGTCACTATTTAATAAATTAAGGCACATTTTTGATCTCCAAAGTGCCATGCCTATAATTTATCTAACGAAACACACTTCCATAATCCATCAAGATTTGATGGCAGCTTTTAAAATTAGAACCATTAGGATATCTTAGAATTTTCCCTTCATGCATAGCTTTTCCTGTTGCCCCGTTCATTCATTTTTATGCCTTGGAAAATAAATGTTCAACTGATTTATCTTAGTCTTATCATTCAATTTTAAAATGGGGCTTATAAAAAAGACTTGGGCAAAGACTTTTTTTTTGCCAAGGCCTGTAGTGACAGTTCAAGGAGCAACAGTTTTAAAGTGAAAGAAGGTAAATTTTGGTTGGCTATAAGGAATAAATTCTTCTCTGTGAGGGTGGTGAGGCCCTGGCGTGGATTGCCCAGAAAAGCTGTGGCTGCCCATAAATGTAATTTTTTTTTCATATGAAGGTGACCGAGATGATGTCTCTTCATTTCCTTAGCAGACTTCCAGATGGAATTTCAATATTTGAATGTGTCTGAACACAGAGATTTACCTGATTACAATTACTGCTTTTGATCATAGCACAGGGAGGCATCACTTTGGCATTTTCTAAGAAGCCAAATTCTGCTTCAGTGTGTGAAAATAATTGCTCTGATTAGTGTCACTGGGAAAATAAGTTCTGATTAATTTCACTGTGAAAACAAAGGGAAGCTCATGATTTTGATAATTCTAGGATTCCTCTGAGCCTGAATTCAATTTAGGGCATTGTAATTTCACCCAGATAAGGAATGAAGAATGTTTTTTCCCAAGTGTTGTTGAATGAAAATGCTTTATTCTGTGGCTTCTTTTGTGGAACCTTTACTTTAGATGAACATAACTATTAGCTGTAATTTTGTTCCTTCAAGATAGATATCTGGAAGCTATGAAAAGTTATATTTTCTTAGGAAACTCAGATCTGAGCAAGTATTTCATAATCGCTTGTGTTCATAAGCAATAGAAACCTAATTTTTAACCTATTGCAAATCAGTGTTTTGTCTAGACTACTTTGCATTATAATATGTAAGATAGGAGAAAAGAGGAATAAAACTTTGTGTTTCACAAAGAAAGTCTATAATCAGATAACTGAGCATGGAATTTAAAAAGATATTTAGGTGACTTCTGTACTAGTTTGATCATGCTATCAGTACTTGTTATTTACCTTTCCTAATTTGTAGTTACAAATATCTGCAATTTCTGCAATATCTCATTGTTGTGAGGACAGAAATCAGGGCATATTTTGTGTAACTGTACTGATGTGATCAGAG
This sequence comes from Tachycineta bicolor, assembly GCA_025960845.1. NCBI lineage: Eukaryota > Metazoa > Chordata > Aves > Passeriformes > Hirundinidae > Tachycineta > Tachycineta bicolor. Next base: position 3,399,152 of record JANEHK010000051.1, read on the forward strand.
AATCACCTAACATACTTCACTTGCCTCTCTCAGCTGGGAAGCTCCTCTCCTAAGCAGAAAATGAGAACTCTCCCAAATAGCTTCAGAGTAGGAATTAACAATGCAGCCATATGTATGTAAATTTTATGCATTTAGAACAATCTCATGAAGTAAAACAAATGTGTCTGATAAGAAAACCCTACTAGAAAAGATTGGTGTATCTCTTGTCTCTTGTTGATTGCTAATGGAGCACTTTCATGCTCTGAATTAACATCACTGAGCTATTATTTTGACAGGTCCTAGATGAAATACACTTCAGATTTTTTTTTTTTTTTTCCCTTTAAGAAAGTAACTTACAAGAAACAGATTTATTCTCTGCCTTGCTCCTAAGTTTCAGCCCTATCAAAAATCCTCTTTTATCTGCCTTCAGATTGTGTTGGTTGTCAGTCTCTTTACAGTGGCTCAGAAAGCGTTCAGGCTTGTCAACCTATTGAGAGTAAACTGAAAGAGCACAAAGGAATTTCAAACATTCCAAGGACCATACAATGGTGAGATACATCTACTAGGAAATCTGGGGGAAATTCTTATTTACTGGTATGCAAAATAAGGTCACTCAATAAACCCGAATCTCTTGCAACCATTGCAAGGTGTCTCACAAAAGCCCTAAATGCGCTCTGGGTATCTGCAGGCACTGCAGGTGTTTAAGGACAGTTCCTGCTGGGTTTGTGAGATTGGGGAATGGGCTTCAAGTAGGCCACATCCTGGGAAATTGTTGATTTTTAAGGCCAGATATCTCTATGGTCTTACATAAAGAAAACATTTTATTAGGCTGGAGACAATGTATGAAATGTGACTGTTTATTAAAACATTTATGTTCTAAGGTGACAGAGTGAAGGTGATTTCATAAGAATGGAGATGATCCTATAAGAGAATCTAATATACAGCCATTAGCAGGGGAATATTAGAATAATATTAGAATAATTTCTGAAGCAGCATCGGTGGAATTTGTGCTCCCAATTTATAGGCATGAACTTACCCAACGCTGGGGGTTACTTTGATGTATAGATCTGAAAAGTACACTGTTCATTCCTACCTCTTGCAGAAATGTGGCATCGTGGAGGAGTTGTTTCTCTCTGTTGGTGGTTATCCAGTGTGTGTTTATTGGGTATTCTGCCCAGTTGTGTCAGGCTCTGCTAAAAAAAAGATATTTTTTTAGACGGTATAAAAAAGCCAGAAACCTGACTTAACACAAAGATACATGGCAGAAAAAAGGTAATTTTGCCATCATTCCCTCTGGAGGTTGATTATCTCTGAGAGCACAGTTTAATGACTGTGCAATAGTTTTCTCCTTGGAGCCTTTTCAAAACAGTAACTCATTCCTCTTTATCAGACTCCAGAAGAAAGAGGGAGCTTGACATTATTGCTGTTAGAGGGTTGTAGGCAAATGGGTTAAGGAACTTCTCCAGTGAGGCTGGTGTAAAACCTGACACAAAAATCCATAAATAAAGCACTTGATCTACTGGAGGCAACAGTTTTAAAGCACATGTTCAATCTGCTGGGCCATTCTACCTTAATATACGGGGATATTGCTTTATCTGGGTGATACTTAATGAACTCAGAGATAAGTACAGACATCCACCCACACATAAAATTGAACCAACATATAGTTTGGGGTTTTTTTTGGTTTTTTTTTTTTTTTGTCCTCATATTCTGAAGAAATAGTGTTAAATATATGAACTTTCTGAAGTTAGCCTTTAAACGGATATATTTAATTTCCTTCCTTACATGCCATGCTAGGATTCTGATATAGGGGATATTCATTCACATCACTATCTGTGATTTCATATCGGTCTCAGGTGGTGTTTCCAAAGGAGCCTGAGAACTCCGAGTGCTTCTGCTTTTGGAGAGTTTGACTGTAACTTTTGGACCGGCTTATGGAAATTTATATATTCATATAAATCACCTTTATCTGCTCACCTGAACGGATTCTTTGGTTCTGAGTCTGAGAAGAGTTCTGGTGGGATGCCCAAGGGCTGGAGGTGTGACCCTGTGGATATTTATGGGAGTTTATTACTGCTGTGCAGTTTCTTTCTGCTCTTGCCCTGTTTAATGCCAGAGTATTGGATCAGCAGCAGCACTACGGTTTCACAATTTATCCTGAGGATGTCACAAAATCAGGACTTCACTCCCTGTCTATCAGCTCTGTCAAGAGCAATAAAGTTTTCATCATTTCTTTGGGATGGAAGACTTATTAAAGTGTCTTATCAACATAGCCAAGTTTTATAGTGCTATTACAGACATTCCAAAATTATATGAGCTGGGTAGTATGAGAGGAAAGCTGTAGCTATTGTAGTACAAGATAGTACCACAGAGCTTATTTTAAATTCTAAAAAAAGTTACTCAATAAGGAATTTTAAGAGCTTCTCTTATTTTTTAATTTCAATACAAAAGCTAAAGTCAAAGTAAATGTATAAAAGCCACTTTTCCCACAAAGTTAATCTCATCACATTTTAAGTAGTGCTTATTTTTTAATTAGGGCAAATATCATTTTACTGTAATGAGTTTCTTGATTGGAATTTAAAGAAATTTCCATTTTGAGCTGTGGAATGCACAAGCAGAGATTTAACAAAAGAGAAATTGACGTGTTTGTGAAATAGGGGTAGTTCACTGCATGAAGGAGTGAGATCAGGCTCCTGACATGGAAGTGAACTGAAAAGACTTTGGGATGAACGTTTTCCAAGGATTTTGATTGTATAAAACAGCTCTGGGGACCAGTGATCATAATTTCCTGCTGGATGCTCCTTTGAAGATATCACAGCCTTTCTGAAGCAGAAGATTAATGCATTGTAAGTTTGCTCTATTGTTATTTTCATATTTATTTTTGTGCCTGGAATTCCAAGAAAAAGGAAGAACCTCTTTAAGCATTTGAAAAGATTATTAAAAATAATAATTTCTAACTAGAAACAAATGTTATCAAAATGCTAATGTATTCAAGGGGACAAGTAAATCTAATTTATTTCTTTAAAGAACAGCTCAGGTGGAGTGGATGTACAGATTGATTGGAATTTCCAGTTCAAGAGTGGGAACAAAGCAAATCCACAGGATATAATGGTCTAGATTAATTAAATTATTCTGCTTTGGGGCAAAGCTTATTCAGAATAAAGACAAAAATATATCAATATCATCTTTAAATGCATTTGAAAAATTTGGTGTGACTTTTCCTTTAGGCAAAGAATAGTGGACAGATTAAACTGGTTGTATTTTAAATATTATAGAACTCATTTAAATATTTATGTAACTGTTGTTCCTGTTTGATTTATGCCATTGGAAGTACTCTTGATTTATGTTGGGATAAGACTGAATTAAACTCATGTTTTGAAATAAGCAAATAAACATATTAAAAAAAAATTCTAAGGATATGTAAATAAAAAGATGGACAGATAAAACAAACAAACAAACAAAACAAAACAAAAAAAACCAGAACTGCCATAGTCAGGGAGAAGAAAATTAAGAGTATTCAGTAGTTTCGCTTGAACACAGCTTTAAATCTTAAAATCACTTCACTTTGTCATTGCATGTGCGGTCATTAGTTCAAATTTCTAAGAACACTGCTCCTTTGGGCTCATCAGTTGGAAATCTCGCTGCACTTGGGAAGAACAAATGTCTCCACTGCTTTTGGGCGCTGCAGTTCCCTCCCATGGGCTGTCAGCACCTGTGCTCAGGTGTGTTGAGAAGGGCTCGGTTGGGGTCTCCCCCTGTGCTGTGTTCAGAACAGCTTCAGCTCAGGAGCTGAAAGCCAGATACAGATAAATCAGAGCCGTCCCGGAATCTTCCGTTCCTTGCTCTGCTTTCAATTAGTGTCTTCACTGGGAAAATGAATGATCACTGTTAGAAATATCATTCTTCAAAAAGTGGTCAGGATACTCAAATCTTGCTTTGTAGCATGGGCGCTCAGCAAAGTACAGAACATTTATGTTCCATCTGGAAAGAATCTGCAGTAATGAACTCGTGTTGTTGTTTTGCCAATTTAACACTTCATGAAATACTGAAGTGCCTCTTGCACGTTCAGAAAGGATTTTTGTTGGTGATTTTGTGAGAAGCAATTCAAACTGAATACGGTAATTTTGAACTGTTTGTTTAATAATATGAAGAGCAATAATAGCAATTATAAAATTGTCTGTGTCTGCATTTTAGCACGCAAAGAATCAGGATTGATGCAAGAGTCATTCAGTGCCTTCAGCCCTTGGTGTGTGACCGCTGGCTCCAGCAGACTGATTTACACTCCTGAACGATTGGCCTCTTCAGATCTCCACAGATTCAGGCTGCTTGTATCAGCTGTGCATTTTGTGTTTACTGTTTTCCAAGGCTGAATAAATAACAACAACAAAATAGAGCTGGGGAATGTTCAGTTGAATTGTGAATTGAATTCACACCAGCCAGGCTGTAGTGGCCTTTCAGCTGACTTCAGATTTCCTCTGAAAGTGTTTCACCTCCGGGAGAGCAGGTAGAAAGCGAAAACTTAAGTGTTGTGATAGAAGCAGACTCATCTTCACTTAAAGAGGAGATAATGTTAATCAGGGTAACATTTCAATAATCAATGGAAATAAAAAGAGAGAGGCGAATAAATTGCCTTAAATATATCACAAACACAGAGCACATTTTAGGAGATGATGTGCTTGCTGGCAACTCTTGGAACACAGTTTCCCAAACTTAGTAAGTAACCATCACCGTGTGCCCAGGATCTGAGCATATCCATACAGTATCACCACACAAATTGAGATCCTCCCATTAGTATCCACCAGTATGCTATTAAATTATGGAAAAATAAGTTTAGAACCTACTCCTTTTTTGGAAGCACAAACACCACTTGGAAATTCCCATATCTATTTGCCTCTAAACAAAGAGCAAATAATTTTTATTTTTGTTTTGGTTTGGGTTGGTTGGTTGGGGTTTTGGGGGTGTTTTCTGTGTGTATGTATATTTTAACTCACTAGTTATTTATCTGGTGAGATGATATAGGAAGAATCCAAAACTTATGTGGATGGCTAATTTGCATAATCTATTTGGACGTAAATAAGGACGCACCAGATGCTCCTTCAGGTATGGATTGTTTCCTTGTAGCTGAGATTTCAGGCTCCATGGCAAGCAGGTTATTGCCAATCACAGCAATTCTGAAGGCTTGCTGAATTAATAATAAATATTGATGGGATTGGTGATGGTAACAACATCAGCGATAGTAACAACAGAACGGTTTAAAGGAAAATCTAAAGCTTTTCAGACATTGGTGTTTTCAAAGTCTCTGGGGACATCTTTTGGACAATGTTGTCCATGGGGACTTTGGCTCCCTGGCTTTACTGTGGTGCCCAAGCAGCTGAGCAGGAAAAGCCCATGACAAAGGAGGAATAGAGATGTAAATGCAGCAGGGAAGCCTGGCATGCACTTGACAGCACTGGAACTCTGTCTGCAATCCCAGATTGGCACCATCTGGATTGCACCACTCGTAATGGGATCATATGTGTACATGCAATTAGTTTATGTCAGGAGCTGTGGGGATTAGATGAAATTATGGAACAGTAAACACTGCCTTGGAACCAGCCTGATTTTGTAAACTCCACTTGAAAGCCACTCCAATTCTGGCAACTGCCCCAGGACTGCTGGGCCTAGAGGAGAAAGTATCACTTTTACACTCCTAGCACATCATCCCTTCTGCTGGAGCAGAACAGCTCCTTGAATGCAAGGTAGCTTGGGGGAGGCGACTGTGTTTAAAACTGGAGGAATACGGGGCAGAAAATCAGAGACTGAAGGCAAACTGATATAAAGGAGTAGTGTGAATGATGGCCAGTAAACCTAAAGGAGTCACAAGAGAGAGGGAACAGAGGTGAGAAAGATGGGAGAATAAAAAAATCTTCAGAACTGATTTCTTTATTAGTGTGAGAATTCCTGGCAGAGCTGTGCAGCCAGAGGAATTTTTAGCTAATGTCTGGTTTCTTTCTTCTCTTCAGTGAATTAGCCTGAAATCCACCATGTGGATTAACATGGGGGCTTTTTCTGATTATATTGACAATTATTCAATGACTGTTTTCATGCAATAAAAATCAGTCTGGAGTAAACTTAGAGGCTGAGTTGCTCTTCCCAAAGGAGAACAGGTGAAATTCTGAGATGATGTCAGTTCTGAATCAACTGATGTTGACATTAAATCTCTCTCAGCGTCTAAATTACTCACAATGCACATCCAAATTGAAATCTCCTATGAAATTGTTCTGCTTACCTCTGGGGCTCGCAGGACTGCTCCCTGTGTTCTCTCCAATCTGTCAGAAACTAAACATCTTTATTATGCATGTTGGGCTTTGTTTTAAATGGAAAATAGAAGGGGAGAAAAAGAAAAAAAAAAAAAAATGCTGCTCTTTCATGCAGGTAAGATTTCCCTCAGTGAATAAGCCCCCAGTCATTCTGCTTCTGGTCCCTCGGAGAAACAGCATGTCTGCACGCAAAAATAGTCTGAAAATATTTAATTTGGGGATCTAGGAAACAAACACATGGAGGTGCACACAAACACATAAAGACAGAGTAGTTTTCAAAGAATTATTGGCAACAAATGTAAACAAATCTTTGGACATCAAATATTGCAGATACTGATTTTTTCAGGAGGCTGAGGACTAAAATGAGTGTTTCGTTTTCGGTGTTATAGTGGCTCTGGTACTTAGAGAAGTATGCATATGTAAGAAAAATTTAAGAGACTATTTCTGAGTAATAGATCTAGTTTTTCTGCACTAGATTTTTGATAAAAGTTCCATTTTTGATTAAACACTAAATGTTATGGGTTGTTTTTTTTTTGTTGTTGTTTTGTTTTGTTTTGTTTTTTTTTTTTGTGATAAAGTATGTCTTATGAATATTTAAAATTATTTCCCTTAATTTCTTCACAGGTAGTGAACTAAAGGTAAAAAAAAAGCTCAAATCAAGGGAAAAAAAAGTTCCAGTTCAAACCCAACAACAATAAAGATGATAATTACCATGGTATATCATAAACAGTATACTTTCCTCAGTTTAGAAGCTATGTTGATGAAAGGTTCCTCATCACAAGTGCATGGAAAATAATAAATAACTCTTTCCTAAATTGTATCAGCAGTGACCAACCTACACTCATTATAGCCAAGTATACAAAAAAAATGTGATAAAAGTAAAACAAACAAACAAACAAACAAAAAAGCCTCACTAAAATCATGTCATTTCCATAGTTCTTTTCCTGTGATTTTCCTATAATGCTCTCATTCATTTTTACAAGGTATGCAGAGCTCAGAGTACCTATACACCGCTCTATATTTTTAGTGCTGTCATAATGAAAAATTGTATTTACTGGGAGAAGTGACATTTTTTTGCCTTCTGACAAATTCATGGAAATTTCTTTTTTTTACTTGCAAATATTTGCAAAATAAGAATTGATACCTTTGCACAGATCTGCCTTGTGAGGTGCTATGACACTTTGAAGCTCTTTGATCATTTTGCATAGTTTGTCACACTCCAGGCTGTTTAAATATACTTGGGCATGTTGATAGACTTAAAAAACTGGCTATGAGGGCTGCCTGGGGAGCAGAACTCATTATTCTGGGATGGGATGTAAGAGTTAGAACAAAAGATTGGAAGTTAATAACAAGTATTTGCAAGTTTTTACAAGAAAATTTAAACCCAGGTGACACCGCAGTCAAACCTGAAGGCTCAGCTGTCTTTAGTGCCATTAAATAAATGGGGATGTAAATTAAGTGCGTAACCTGAAGGGAGGTGGAGTTTCCTGCTGTCAGTGCTCCACTCTGCCTTGCATAATGCGCAGCAAAGTCTGGGTGCCGATGAAAAGGTTTCTGCAGCGATTTCTGTGGAGCCCTCCCAGCAAACCACAAGGTCAGGGCGGAATGAAGCCGGCTGGCGAGAGTGAATCCATCACCATCACCGCTTGCTAGAGTGCAGCCAGGGCTTTTTGGAACATTCCCGTGCGGTGGGGGAGACTCGAAGACAGCCAGCCCCTGGCAAAGGGGTCCTGCTGGGATCCGCTCTGGAATAGGAACACAGCTCTGCACTGCTGACAGGTGTGACTGCTTTGTGCTGCAGAACATGCGAGTGAAACATCTGTGCCTTGACCTTCACAAGCACAACGTCTCCAGATGTGGGAATGTGTAATGTTTTAAAAACATTTTCAGGCTGTAGGACTTGTATTCTCTCCACGTAGAAAACACAGTCTTACACATAATATGGTGTTGTGTAGTAATTTGTAGTTTTTGTCAGATTGGGTATATAAATACATAAATATGGAAAGTATTTGCTTAAAAAAAGATGCCTGCGGTGCTTTCTCAAACTTGTATTTATCAGTGTTTAGGAGAGGAATAATTAACCAGACAGATTACTTAGCTGTAGCTACATCCTTCACTGAAGAGCTCCAGGTCTTCAGCTCCAAACTGTAAAATTAACTACCAGGCAGTTAAAAATATGTACCTAGCACAGTATTTCATATTTAATGGAAAGTCATCAGAAATCCATCAGTCAAAACAGACGTGCGGAAGGAGAAATATTATTCTGTCACTTTCTAGTTCTTTCTCAGGCTCTGCAGCACCAGCTGCAACTCTGAAATTGCAGCCTGGCTCTGGCATTTGGTGTAACTAAACTGGTTTGTGCCCTCTGAGAATCTGGACCACACTCATTAGTGGAATTTGTTTTGCTTTGTTTTACCTCTGGTTACACTCTGATATATAGAACTTGAGCAATTAGCCCAGGAGAAGTGTTAGGCGATGTGAAACGTCTCTTCACTTGAAGAAAATGGGGTTTTGTTGCCACCATAAATTTAGTTCACATTTCATTTTCCTTTTGGCATGTTCAAAAGGCGCTTTTCTCTTTTCCATAACAGAGATTGCTTCCCATTGTGGTGAATGCCTGACTTTGAGCGCGCCCTGCAAAGCTGAAGGATTCCTTCTGCAGGGAAAATGTCTCATCTGAAAATGATCGCTTGGTCTAATTTATAAAAATGTGTCAACATGACTAATTGTCAGATGAGTGGTGAAGCTTATTATGTGCAGCACAGTGCTGAATATCTTCACTGAACACAGCAACATATTTCAGCTGTGGCAGTAACATCTCGAACCCTTTCTCACAGCAGGTCAGGAAAATAAATGTGATGCTGCTTCAGAATAAATGGCACAAATGGTTCTAAAACGCATGACAACTGGCAAATTGATGTTTATTCTGTTTAAGGACTGAGTCATATTTTAAAAATGTGTTTCACAGTGGTCGTTTTTGATAGAAATCTTTTCCATTCGTATGCAATTTTGCTAGAATCTTTCTGTAACACTTCTCACTTGTTTTTCTCTGTATTTTCTTAGCTTCCTAGGACAAAAGACAGTACAATTCTTGAGGGAGAGACGAAATGCAGCTGTTTCTACTGTGCTAGCATTGCAGTTAAGCTACTAATGAATAGATATTTCCCAAGAGATGTGTGTCCCAGAGCCACTTTCCTAGTTCAGTATGTGTTAAGAGAAAAGGGAAAATTAGAAAAGAAAAATAAAAAAAAAGCCATAAAAAAACCAAACGAACGAAAGTTCAGCTTCCTGTTTCTTTAGAAATAAATCTAAGCAAAAATAATGGTGTCTCAGTGGGAAGGCTGTCCCCAGCAGGGAACAAAGAGCTGATGGAACAGACTCCAGTCTGCCTCCACTTTGCGTTTCACCCTCTCCGTTTTAGAAAGTGTCTCTCAGTACCTTCAGCACTCATTGGCTTCAGCAGAATTTGAAGTTTTCACAAAATATTTAAAAATAAGCGTTTTTGGGGGGTTTTTTGCATGATTTTCCCACAGATGGCAAGTTAAGAATCAGATCATAAAAACACAAGTCATTTTCCCAAATCTTTTTTATTTCCCACATAATAGTTTTTTTTTTTTTTTTTTTTTTTTTTTTTTTTTTCTTTTTTCCCCTTTTAATCACATCTAAGCTACTTTCATTCCCATTAACATTCCAGAGGTTTCTCCTCAGCATTCCCATTTCTTTACGGCCTTCCAAATGAGGCCTGTCACTCATGTCTCCCTAGCTGCTGTACAGATAAGATCATCCTGCATGCAGAGATTGATGCTCTCTGCATAGCCAGTTTTATGGCACACTTAGGACTCTCTCAACTTGTGCGACCTTACAAGTAGCCGTGAGGAGAAAAGATTAAAAGAAGCCCAAACCACTCTTCCTGTGGTCTGTACGTGCAGGGAGGTCACAGTCTGGCACTATAAAGGTGTGGGAAGGCAAAAGTAGATTAAGGAAGTTGGGATAGGTCATGGAAAGTGGTAGAGCATTGGCAGCTATTTTATGTGGGAGTTCAGAGACTTTTGAGACAGGACCATTCTGATAAAATCTTGTTTTCTCTACAGAGGACAGTCTTTGGAATCCAAAGTATTTCACATTAATGTCTTTTCTTTCTAAGTGAAAAGGTCCTCAACATCTTTATTTTCTCTCTATCATCCAAGGCTGTCTAGGAGCTTTTATCAAAACATTATTCCTATAAATTATTTTTGCTTCTGGAAGGAGATAGTATGGTATTTACACATCAGGGCTACTAAAATATAACTCAGATTAAGTCTATGAAGTGTCAAACCCAAGCCTCCTTCCCATGGAGTTTTCAAAAGCTGTCACCAATGCACTCAAAAGAAACCCAGCTTCTCAAAAAGTCCTGGTATGATATTTCTCCTAGCAAGCTATTGTCGAAAAGCCAAAAAGCAATTTAATGATTGTACAAATCTGCTGCAATATTTCATCTGAAGAGACTGTCAGGGAACTCAGCTTCAAGAATTTCTCAGTATCTTGCTGAATTAAGACCACTTTGCTTTGCCACCTGCGTGGCTTGATGAAGTCCCAGGTTGCCACTTCCTTGCCTCATCAGCTTTCCATCTGCTTCTTCCTCTCATCAGAAAACCACCTCTCCATTCCATACCATATTTTCTCCTTGTGCTAGTGGTTGCTTTTTTGGTTTAACCTTTTAAATTCTATTTTTATTTGACTATGTAAACAAACTGTTTGACTAAAAGGACAAAAAGCAAACACTTTGTTGTTTTTGTTTTTGTTTTCTTTTTACTTCAGAGCACAGTACGATCCATTTAGTAATTCCTACAAGGCAGAATGGTTTATTACTCTAAAACTCAAAACTTTTGCTCTGGAGAAACTTTTAAAATTGCATAACTGAACTTCATCTCCTTTCATCAGGTTGGAAATGCATCTGCGAAAGGGTTTTTCCTTAATTTTTTAAATATTTAGGGGTTGATTTGGGACAGATTAAGATACCAGAAAACCAAAAAGTGTGTTGAAATCCAGATTATAAAATAACAAACATGACAAAAAATCCTGCCATACCTTCACATGCAGAGGAAAATCATTGATACCATAAAGGTAAACAAGAATTTCAGCTGTGTGCCTGCCTGCAGGATTTCCTTTCCCTAAACCCTCACAATTTTATTAGTGAATGTGTCTGTCCCTTAGAAATACATAACTCTGAAAAGAAAGAATCGTTTTATGTCACTTTCCAATGAATAATTGGTATATTCATGCTGGACATCATCTTATAATCACAGCAGGACTAAAAGGTTTGAATTGGCCCTGTCGTGCCAGGTTCTTTAGGATCCAAATACTTTGGTGCAATATTGAAAGAAATATGCTCTTTAGCAGGTGCATGATTTTTCAGTGGACCATTGACTCGCTCTCCATAAGTTCAAACTTTTATTTTTTTTTCAGAGATCTCTGAAGCCCCGAACACATTAAAGGTCTCAGCAGAGAACACCCCAATGTCTATTAAATTTAACAATAACAAGTCCCCAGATGAAAGCAGTTAAGCTGTGAGGACTTGCAGACACTTCCTGTGGATGCCTTTTCCTCTTTTCAGAGAGAAAGCACTCGGGCAGCAAAGTGAAAATGAAAGGAAAATAAGAAGCACAGGTTTTTCTCTAAACACCCCACATCTTACAAGACCCCCTGGGTACACTGGGGCTGTACCCATCTGAAGCATCATAAATGTGCATGGGGCACTTTTATGTGCTCCACATAAATATAGAATAAAAATAAATAAAGTATCAAAATAAATAAATAAACTAATATTAATAATTCTAAATAAAATAATTAAAATATATATAAATAAAAATAGCATTTTTATTTATAAAATAAAATACTTATTTATACTACATGCCTGACAGAATACCTGCCAGCTGAGAGTTTGGTGATGCATTTCTTGCTTGCTCAGGTGTCTGGGAATGGCCCTCATGTGTGCCTTGAGATGAGTGTGGCCCACGTAGGAATGCAGGGATTATCCACCCTGGATATTTTCAGGGATCCGTAAGCATGAGAGGAAGGAAGAAGACAGAGGTACTGCCAAAAATGTGCTGTCAGGCTGAGATTTTTCAAAAGTGCTACATTTTTCAAAACTTTTTTTTTTTTTTTTTTTTTTTTTGGTGAGATAACTGGCTCACTGCACAGAGCATTTTTCAAAGTTTGGTTCATCTTGCTTGCTCATGGTTCTTTTAAAAATAAAAATCCTCTTCATGAAAAAATAATTTTCATAATTATTATTTTATATGAGCTAACATCGTTTTATGGTTATGCATATGTAATGGAAAGTGGTTATTCTTGACTCTTGTTAGAGAGCTAGAATTAATTTCCCCACTCTCACAGTTTCTATAGCAACTTCAGTGGAAATTGCCTATTTGGATATTTTTATTCTGAAATAACTAGAATTTTCAATGTCACTTCAGCTGCTTCCAGAGTGATACATGTTAGAAGAAGGGAGCCACATCAGAGAGCAACATCTGACCTGAGTGATATATTGATATACCAACAGCATTTTCCACTTGTATCCTGCCCCTGGAGTATTTTACTGAGGTAAAATTCCACAGGTGCATCCAAAAGTGTGCCTGCACAGAACAGAGGCAAGGGAAAGTCACCTGGACCTTTTCTTCACTTTGGAAAAAACCCTCTCAGATTTTTATTAGAACAAGCCAAGTGAATTTAGGTGGCTTGAGGTGACGCTCTTGGAGAGACAGCAGTGTCAAGGACCCTTGTTTTTCTGTCATCTTGCTGGCTTATATGAAAATCACACACATTACACAGTATTTAGAGTTTTATCTCAAGGTCGATGAAGCAAAGGCAAAGACATGTCTCTGACCCACTCTTCTTTTTCCTCTGAGAAAATAGAATGTATTGGATTTTTTAGAATTATTATTTACTTTTCTATATCCTCATGCACGAGTAGGGCATATCTCAGCAGAGCTGTTGAAGAGCCATCAGGCCTCGCCCTGTAAGAGAGGAGAAAACTGGAGCTGCAGTTTTTATATGGAGGAAGATGTTTGTGAGCCTCTGAGCTCTGGAAATCTTGGACAAAAGTATAGTTTAAATTATTCCTTTACTACATATATAAATCTGAACTAAAAAGTGGATTTTTCAGCATTATCCACATATTTCATTCTTTTCTGGGAAGAGTCCCAGTGCTAGGAAAGCTGAGTCTGTCTCTTAATCAGTCCTTTCTTGGAATATAATGGGAAATAATTGTGCTTTCCAGTTTATTTTAAAGCTTTTTTTCTGGTTAGGTGAACTTTTTATCACCTATTCAACTCCTTTAACAATGTGATTATACACTCTGGCTCCAGGTTAAGAGACAGGCAACTTTCCCTAAGATAATATGAAGCAACTTCCTGATGTCATACTTTGTTAAGTCAGTGTTTGGAAATCTGGATGGTATTTTGCTCGGATGTCAGCGAATGAATCTCTTCCGACAGAGTTCATTAGATGGTATAGCTGAAATGCTATTTAAGCACCAAATCCCAGAGATAAAATGATGATGTTTTTGGTAATAAGGAGGATGGAAAGGAATTCAAAAAGGCAGCTGTTCTCATACATTACAAAGAATCAATATTTAAATCAAAGCAGATGATCTGAGTTCATTCAACTCAGAACCACATGTTAGCAGGAGTTATTTTGAGGATCAATGCTGCAAAGTAAAAATGGTTTTTGAAACCAAAAAAAAAAAAAAAAAAAGAAAATAATTCCACAGGTGCTCTTTATGATTTCAATCATATTCAGGATTTCTCGTTGTGTTGTTCTAGAAGTTTAAATTATTGTTAAATTTCCTTTAAAACTTCAGTACTGTTTTGAAAGGAAGTTTAATTCTGTCACTTCAGAGTGCTGAACAGGAAGAAGAAGAAAAGGGCCTTTGGGAGAAAAGTGACGCTAACTGAAATGACATTTTTCAATGTGCTTTTGCTTCCTAAATGTTCTTTTAATACCTTTTTTTTTTTTTTTTTTTTTCAAATTAGCAAATGTCTCATTAGCTATGTAGTGGATTGTTTTACGCCTGAGCATTTGTAAGGAAACCAAAGGAGATAAAAGGGGCAGAAAGTGACATTTTTCTCATCAAATAGTTCATAGTTAGTCTACTCAGTCAGCAAACAAGAGAACTTAAGTTTGGCACCTAAAATATAATAAAATGAGCCACTTGTGTTCCCTCTTTCCAGAGAGTTTTTAATCAGTAAGATTAATTCAGTGAGAAGCATCTGGTGTTTTGCTTTATATAAAATAAAGAATGAGGCAGTGAGAATGGTGGGGGTGAGGATTGATGTGGGAAGGTTCTGCAACTCAACTTCTGTAGGAAGCTCTGAGGCTATGTAAGCTGGAACCTGGGATGTGAAAAGGGTGATGGACAGAGCTCACTCTGCCCACCCAGCAAAACTCAGTGTTTGTTTGACTCCATAAATGCTCACTCAGCCCTTTGTAACTTCCTAAAACATGAAAAATTCTGGCAAACATAGTGTGCCTGGAAAAACTACAGCAAAACAAAGCAAGATTCTACAGGAATTTCTTCAGGATGTACTGTTGAAACCTCATTTTCTTAATAACTCATTTTCATCTAACATTCATTTAGGAGAGGAAAATAGAGCAGACCTGATTAACAGTGGTGACCAAATTACCCTTTATCCAACCCCTAAACCTTCACAGAAAGAACAATTTCTATATAGAAGGACAAAATACTGTTTTCAGTTTTTAAATAGGTAATATCAGGCTAATGGAAAAGATACTATTAAGTTTTCATTCTCAAATGCTGAGGCCAATTGTCACAGTTCAGCCCTGTGAACAGGTTGGACTTGATGATCACACAGGCCTCCTCCAAACTCATTTATTCTGTGATTCTGTGACCAAGTCCCTGCCCAAACAGGGTGGCTGCACCTGAATGGCTTTTGGGGAGTCGTCACTGGAAAACTCCAGCTCCTGGACTTGAAAATTATTTGGGACAATGCAAATTGGTCTAGGCCAGAAGCATTCCCTGGATGATTTTAACAATGTACAGGACAATATTTTATTGCCTGGTGTCATTAAGAGGAATGAAAGAAGCCACAAGTACAATGTGGAAAAAATTCCACTGCCAAGGCACCACATAAACATAACAGCCACTACTAATGAACAATTAGGGTTGTGTTCTTGATGGCTGATGACAGCAGACATTGTAAATTGCTTTGAAATCTAATGATAATAAGCTGTGTAGAGCTGTGTGATGTTAATCGAGAAAGTAAAAAATTACTTTTTTTACTATTAGAAATCGGCATTGCTGTGCCTTCGTGGCAAACGACACAAGTTCTTCTTTAGATGGGTTCTTTGTTAACTGCTTTTGCTCAGATCCCCCAGGATACTTTATCATTCAGCTTACAAACATTGTTCCAAATGTGCTTTTCCTCCTAATGAATGGAATAGCTCGGAAATGAAAGCTTTGAACTGACAGTTGAATCTTCTCGTCACTGAGAACCTCATTATTAGTTTGCAGTAGCTTGTGTGAAATTGCATCTTGATTGCACAAGTCACACAAGCACATTTCAAACCCTGTAAATACAAAGTTAATTCTAAACATTGACCTCAGATTTTAAAAGAACCACAGGAAAAATATGGCTTCAGAAGAAAGTTTTTTCAGCTATTGAGGCTTCACACGTGGTGATGCTAAAATTAAAATGGAAATAATTCAGCTGGAATAAACGGAAGGATTTATCAATGCTCGTTGAGCTATTCTTGCCCAGCTTCTCTATAATTATAGAATGTGTATATAAAGGAAGGGGAGAAAAGGCATTGACTCCATACTGCTGCTCCCTCCTGTAGCCCTGATTAGAACAGATTTGCTCTCACACCAGAGCTGTCTCTGTCCACCAAAGTCATTGGTGTGGCAACCACAGGAAAAGACCTCTGAACAACACAGATTAAGAGAAGTTGTGTCTGCGAGCAAACATTAAGTTTCTGAGTCATACTAGAGCATTATTAATTAACTGATAAAATATAATCCCTGACCATTCAGATCCCAAGGCCTTTGATCAACCACAGATCACAGAATCACAGAATCATTACATTGGAAGAGTCCTCCAAGATCATCAAGTCCAACCCATGCCCTAACACCTCAACTAAACCATGGCACCGAGTGCCACATCCAATCTTGTTTTAAATACATCCAGATATAGTGTCTCTACCACTTCCCCAGGCAGACCATTCCAGTACTTCGTCAACCTTTCTGTAAAAAACTTCTTCCTAATATCCAACCTACCTTTCCCTTGGTGCAGACTGAGACTGTGTCCTCTCATTCTGTCAGCTCCTGCCTGGAGAAAGAGACCAACCCCAGCTGATTCAGCCAGCTTTCAGGAAGTTGTGGAGAGTGACAAGGTCACCTCTGAGTCTCCTTTCTCCAGGCTGAACAACCCCAGCTCCCTCAGTCATTCCTCACAGGGTTTGTGTTCCAAGTCTTTCACCATCCTCGTTGTCCTCCTCTGGACACGCTCAAGTGTCTCAACGTCCTTCCTAAACTGAGGGGACAGAGCTGGACACAGCACTTGAGGTGTGGCCTCACCAGTGCAGAGTACAGGGGAAGAATGACCTCCCTGCTCCTGCTGGCCACACCATTCCTGATCCAGGCCAAGTGCCATTGGCCTTCTTGGCCACCAAGGCACATTGCTGGCCCATGTTCAGCTGCTGTCACCAGCACCCCCAGGTCCCTTTCCTCCTGGGCACTGCCCAGCCACTCCATCCCCAACCTATAATGTTGCAGGAGGTTATGGTGGCCAAAGTGCAGGACTCGGCACTTGGACTTATTAAACATCATCTTATTGGATTCCATCCAATCCATCAATTCCTTCCATTCAATCATTCCAGGTCTCTGCATATAACCTGGTTGATGGCTCATAATGCAAATGGTCATTGTCCTTTCAGCTGCTGATGGAAGAGTTCCTTTTTGGAGCCGGGGCATGCTTTGATGTGTGTTTTGCCAGTGGAACACACGTGTGTCGCACTTTGTTCTGGATCCCTATCCCTTTGTGATGGAGCTGCCTTTGGAGCCAGCTTTGAACATCAGCGAGTCAGCTGCTCATCTCTGCTTGTTCTCCTCAGCCAATATTTGTCCCCTATGTAAGTCCGTGGATTTCTAAAGGGAGCGACTGCTGAGAAATTAAAAGCACAGGAGTGTTATTTTTGTGGCGTCTCCAAAGGCCTCTACCAGCCGTTCAGGGTGCTCTGGTTGGAAATAATGTTTGATACAGGGGAGCAAACACAGCTTAGCATCTCTCCTGTCTTCAGTCATCCCCTCCACTTCCGCATGGTGTGCACACAGACTTCCACTGGAATAAGAGACAGGATCGATTTGCCTGAGTAAAATTAACTGGTACAAATGAACACTTACAAAAAAGTTAAAAAGTTCGTTTTAAAGAGATAAACAGAGCTGTTTCCAAATCCTTTTGGTTTTTCATGCTAAATGAGATAGGTATTGCAGTTCATATAAAAAAGGGGTTTGGGTTTTAATCCTGCATTGAGGGAAAGACTGAGATCAGATAAAAACTGTCTTGGGCAAAAGGCAGCAGCAGAAAAGATGCTTGACAGGACTTGTGCATATGTAAGGCCCTGCTCCTTTTGAAATCTCTGATAGAGGTTGAAGACCATAATATTCATCTTGCGGTCATTTAAAGAGACTCCATTTAAGTGATAAGGGGCTTTCCGATGATCCTTTGGAAAATTAAAAATAACAGATCCAATATATAAAATTTTATTAGTACTTTTCAATTACCTTTCAGTTTCCTTTCATTAATCATGCATCTCCATGAACAAGATGATAAATTATAAGTGAATACTCAAATATAATAATTTTAAAAGTGATTTTTAATAAGAACTCATGGCTGACATGAAATACCCTGCAGGAAAATATAAAGAGCAGTTTTGATAATTCCTCAGGTTTGTTTTCTCTGAAGTCTCATTGCTTTGCATCAATGACACGAGAACTTGAATTTTATGTCTGATTATGTTCTTGCCTTTCTGCATTTTCTGGAGGAATTACAGCTGATATACAGATAATGCTTATAGTTTCTGCATAACTATTTACTTATAGATAGGCTCAGTGAGTAGATCAATATTTGAAATAGGAGATACCAACTCCGTATGTTCCTCTCCTACTTAAAGCACTCAGCAGGGAATTAATTACTCCTGTTAATTGCTGGGTTTGGTAGATAATGAATGACTTGGCCAAGAGAGTTTCCCTACCAGTTCTGGTCTTTTGGCAATAGCAGCAGTTAAAGCAATATAAATGAAAATATATTAAAGTAATATAAATTATTAAAACAAAGACTTCATGCCACAAATCACATAATTTTTTTTTCCCATCCACTCTGATCTTTGTTTCTTTTTCATCTGTCCTCTGACACACACTTACACATCCAGAAAGTTTTAATGACTGAGAATCTTCCAGATTTAGCTAACTCTGATAGTATGGCTTGAGAGACAAAGCTTGAGAAGAAAAACTAAGAAATAAGAAGTTTGAACTGGAAGGGAAAAAGGTGCAGCTTGAGAGATCTTTGAAGAAGGGAATCTCTTCCCCCCCATCCCTCCTTTAGGTTTATTTAACCATTGATCAAAATGTAATTTCTCTCCTAAAACCTAAACTTAAAAAGTATTTTATGGATTGATAATATGTTAATATGGCACTGAGGGATTTTTAAACATGATTAAGCACCTCAATTTGATCACATTTATTAGTTTTCAAAATGCTGTTTTGTTGAACCCAAACACAGCCTAGACGAGTCAGTCAAATACATCACGTGTACCTGACGTAAAGTAAAGCACCCATTTTTTCTTCTACATTAAAAATCAAATACAACAGATTCTAGAAAATAATATTGTAATTAGTAAATTAAATAAAAAATTAACTAGATGATACACAGGTACATTTAAATTTCAGAGAAGAAATAAGAAATTCTTGCTAATTGATATCATACTCAGAAATACATCAGGCTTTATTATTTTCATAATTCCTATCTGTTTTAATAAAAATGTTCCTGATATTTGAAAATAGTAGTTTCATTAAAGAGAGAAGCATTGACAATTTAAAGGTAAATAAATGTCAACTATCTAAAAAAATTTCAAAAAATGTGACAAAGTTTTCCAGATATGTTAACACTTAACAAAATTTTGTCATTTTCATAGCACTGAATAAAATAAACCTTTTATTAGGCAAGTTCAATATAATTTAATAAGAACATGAATTTTCATTCTTCTTTATAGAAAGGACCATAACTCTCTCAAAGCACAAAAGCAACAGGAAAGGCTTTAAGAAGATTCTAGCTTGAAAGGACAAAATTTGCTCTTGTCTGCACAGGTAGTTTTTTCCTAAGTGCTTTGAAAGATATTCAGTATGTGCTCATCACTTATAAAAGAAGAGGAAAGCCAGCCTAGAAGGTATCATTGTGGTAAAAAAACAATTCAGGGTACAAATCCTAAATGACATTCCGATAGCTGATAAAATGTTCTTCAAGTGTCACCCAGGTACAACAAAAGCTTTTGTTGGAGTTGCTCTGTATTTGCTTGATTTCATTCACTTCTCTTTTTCTGTTAGAATTTACACTGCCCCTTGTGCATCATCTGTTTACACTTCCTAAGTGATTTGTCCTTTGCAAATGCTTATTTAAAAAAAAAAAAAAAAAAAAAAAAAAAAATTCCAAGTTCAGCAGCCAAGGATAATCAGGAAGGGAGAAAGGATAAAAGTATCAATTGAAAGTTGATCTGATGCCTCAGCTTTTAAAATACAATCACGTGGTGATGGGCACTTGAAGGGTTTGGAATGAGGATGGTAAACTTGCCACATTATAGAATTAACTGGCAAACACACTCAAAAGGAGCTTTCAACCCCAAACCTTCTTAGATAAGGATGGTTTAGTCAGAAATTTATTTAGGAGAAATGGGTTTACCTGGGTAACTTATCATTGGAAATTATTATTATTATTATTAAGGTATTATTGGAAATTGGATGAGCAGTTGTGAAAGAAACATGTAACAGCAGAAGCCAGACATGATTAGAAAAATATTTGATGAAATTAAATATCAAATATTTCTTTGGTTTTTTCAAAATCACACTTGGGTGAAGTGTTGAACAAAGACATTCTGAATTGTGAAAGAAAATCTGGATTTAGAGAGAAGAATAGGTTTATTGAGAACAACTGCGAGACCGTAATTAGCTTTTTTAAAAATATGATTTAATTAATTAAAAACTGCTTCAATCATGTAAAATTAACTTAAATTGCCTAGACCTGTGCTCAACACCCCTC
Source organism: Tachycineta bicolor (assembly GCA_025960845.1). Classification (NCBI taxonomy): domain Eukaryota; kingdom Metazoa; phylum Chordata; class Aves; order Passeriformes; family Hirundinidae; genus Tachycineta; species Tachycineta bicolor. Next base: position 3,419,736 of record JANEHK010000051.1, read on the forward strand.
TGTCATTCAATATTTTTAGAACCCAATTTTAAAACCCAATTTTTAAAACTCACTTAGGGAGTACCTAAACGAAAACCTCTGGACAATCGTGTTTGGCCCCTTTATTTCTTATTTAGCAGAAAAATGAGAGAAATCAAGGATATTGTAAGACACAAATAGTGTTCATCAAGCATTTTGAAAAGTTTTATTAAGTAGGAGATACAGAATAGCAAAATAATAATCTTTTATTTAATTATTATTTTAGGGAGCTCATTCTTGCTGTACCTTTCCAAAGTTTCTGTACAAAGACACTGCCTTCCACAGTTGCAATAGAGAGACATGAGTGGATTAACACATCTCTCTGTTGGTTTTTATGGGTTTTAAAAAAGATATTATTTCTTACTGATATGTATCATGGAAATAAGAATGTGTAGGGTGGCATGTGCCTGAAACTGCAGTGAACCTGAAACAATGGATTGAAGTTCTGAGTGGATTTTTTTTTTTTAGTGAGTATTTTACTTTATTTATCAAGAGATATTAATGAGCAGTGGTTTAATATTTATAAAATATTTATTAAATTAATATTATTATTTATTTTTAATACTTTGAGATCTTGAGGCTTTCTTTAGCAGAGCATATCTCACAAAGAGACTCTTAATACCTTTACCTTTTCCATTGCAGTGGTTTCACATTCACCAATTTCTGTTTCCCAAAATTAGTGTAGTGGTTTGAGTGTCTATCAGAACCACTTACTCTTTTTTCTGCTGTGAGACAGGATTAAGAGAAAAGCAAAGCAGGCTCAAAACTTAACAGGTATAAAGACAGGTTTACTAACAGAACTACAAGAGAGACAAAATTAATTAGAATTGAAATGAAACCCTCAAAATATTTCTTCCCCTACAACAGTTCACTTTCCCACTGACAACCTCAAAACCTGGGACTTTTAGTCAGTTTTACCACTTTAAAATAGTTTTTTATCAGTTCTTAGGGGGGAGAAGTCTCCCTGAGAAAACACGAGATGGGAAAATCTAGTGCTGCTTCAGTGCAACGGGCGCTTGAATTGGAGGACAACAAGACCAAGGGAGAAAATTTCCTAGAATTCTCTGATTTTAACACACGTATTCCCAGAGGCTAGTCACCTTTCTGGTTTAACCAGATATCAATGTTCAACCTTAGTCATTGATTGGGTTTTACTATAACTCCCCAGAAAAGTCACTTCCCTAGGTGTCTTTCTTTCCTCACCAAGCACAATAAATGCAGAACCAGCACATCCATGTATGCTGCATTCAAGATACGAGTTATTCCATGGGTTTTGGGTCCATGAAAAACCCAGATACTTTCCAGTGGGAATCTAGGGGTGTACTGTTATTTCAGGATGTTTGATGGGACATCTCTGGGCTGTTTTTGACAGTAGAACTCTACCTAGTGACACCAAGAAGCTGCAGGAAAATGATAACTGTGAAGCCTCAGAGTCCTCTTGCTGTGGACTGTCAGATGCCTCCCAGCTGAAAACAGATTCTTAATGAGCTTCAGCAGTGAGGATTTTAACAATATCCCTTAAAGAGAGTATAGAGGGAGTTTCTGTGGAATTAAAAACAGCACCGTGGATATCGGTACTTAGGATGCAGATGTCAGCAGTCATGGCAAAGGAATATTTGGAATGGACAAGAACAGCATGCAGCTCAGATTTTATTTTATTTATTTTATTTTGTTTTATTTTATTTTATTTTATTTTATTTTATTTTATTTTATTTTATTTTATTTTATTTTATTTTATTTTTATTTCCTGAAAGATGTATCAGTTTCAAATACTTATCCAACTGTACTTGTTGGGAAAGCAGCGAACAGGAGCATTTAAAGCCCGTGTATATCTTCATTAAGCACGATCTATAAATCTCAGGTGCCAGGCAGCACAATGCCCTGTGCTGGCTGTATTAATCTCGGTGACAGATAACACAGTGCCCTCAGCAGGAATCTAAATGCCACTTGCATTTCTCCTGCTTGACTTTTGGGTAGAGCCCTGGGAAGGACCTGGGTTCTGTCTGGGGAAGGACTGAGATACCAGCACTTGTCTTCGTGCCAGGTAGGACAAACTCACTAATTCAAATATTCTCTGACTGAAAGCCTCAAGTTTCAGGTGAGTAAGCAAATTTTTTTGATTAAAAGATGGCAGCAGCAGTAATTTAGATAATGCTTTATCTTCTCTTTGGTTGTTCTGTACAATCTAATAAATTCAACTAAAACAAGCTTATAATAAAATAAGGTAGGGCTTTTTCACTCCACAATAATCAAAGGAGTTTCTTGACCTTTTCTGACCTTTTTGACCTTTTCCCTTTAGTTTATCCCCTAACATATATTGATAACCACATCATTAAATGTTTCAAACTCAGCAGCTTTTAATCACTTCTAGAAAAGTGATTTGAATGAAGATTCCCACTTTGTCAAGGCCAGAAGGTTCAGAGCTCTGTAAGGTTTTTTTTTTCATTTGTTTTTTAAGGAAAATGGGAATCCCAAAATTAATTCTTATTGGACAGTAATAATTACATCTGACTTCCCTCCCCAGACATCATCATGCTCTCCTTCTTACCCCTCTGATTTTACTCTGGGTGCTTGGGCACTCAATAAATAAATAACAGCCTGATGTTACTTGTTTCTTCATCAAAAGGAAATAAAGCAAAACATTAACATATGATGGAACAAACTGACTTACACACTTCCCTCCAGCCCAGTTAAACACTCTCGGTGTCAAAATAACACAACTTCTTTTCAGGGGCTGGCCAGTTTTGAGAGCGGGTCAAACAATCTATGAATTTTGTTGCATGAAATTAGATATAATTAATGATTGATAAAACTTTAAAATATGCCTAAGTGTCGAGAGCTCAGAAGGAACTTTTTTGCAACTTTGTGCTTTTGTAATAACAATTTAAGGGGCCCGGGGGCGGGGGGGAAACCCCTAAAGACATTGCTCTGGAGTGCTTTTAGGCTTATCTGAGGAAAAAAGGAGTTTGTGCAGGGTTTTGGAAAAGACACATGGCTGAACATTCTCTGTGCTGGTGTTAAAAGGGTTTACAAACTACTCAGTGTCTCTATTTAATCACTTTGAGCAGTTAGGAAAGATAAAAGTAGTGACAAGAAATATTTTAATTACTCTCTAGGAAGCCTTATAAAATAAGGCTTTCTACTTTTCTGGAGACAAAGAGGAAGCCCTTTAGTACAAAGTGCACAAAACAGTTTGAGGTCCTATTATTTTTTAGGCTACATTTTTCCATCCATTTCCATAAAAGGCCAAACAAATATAATTAAAAATCTTGCAGCAGTTTAAGTAAACAGGCATTCTTCTTGGCTTCAGTTTGATTCTGTTTTCTGCCGAGGAAAGATGTCCTTTCCTTGAGATAAGATCTGCAGTGGAAACACAGGATGAGAAATTCTGAAGGTCAGCTTTGAATCACACAAACTTTAGCTTAAAAAGCATCCCTGCTTCTAACACACTGATTAGTATTAATTCTGCTTCATGAAATGCATGAATCCCATGTGTTAGAAGATCAGACAGGGATACTCTGTTTTCCTTGGTTGTTTCCTTCAATTTTTATGGTGTCTGGACCAATAGGTCACTGCTTGGAACCAAGGATGGGAGGGAAGGCACAAAGTGTCGCCTCATGGGGTGTTTACTTGATATTCCCCTTCTATTTTTGTTCCACATCATGGCATGTTCTTCTCGTTTGAAAATACATGTGCATATATTTACAGGGTTGGACATTTATAGGGGTTCATATAGATAGAGATGTATATAAATATGAGAATATATATATATAGATATATAATTTAGAGGGTATTGCAGTGCATTGTGCTTTAGCCAGTGGGTGGGAATTATCTGCCTTTTTCTTCTGTCTTTTGGATATTCTTGGCCTTCTCATTTTCTCATTGTGTAGCAGGGGGTAAAATGCTGTCGTGAGAGAATGTGCTTTTTGTTGTGGTGGGGGTTTTTTGTTTGTTTGTTTTTTGTTTTTTGCTTTTTTGTTTTTGTTTTTGTGGGGTTGTTTTGGTTTTTTGTGGGTTTTGTTTGGTTGGGTTTTTTTGTTGTTGTTGTTTTTGTTTTTTGTTTGTTTGTTTGTGGTTTTTTTTTTTTGGGTTTTTTTTTTTTTTGTATGCTTATAGTTTTCATTTAAATCTCTCCACATGAAAGCACTTAACTTGTGCAAGAGTTGCATTGTAAAGCTGGGCTTGTAAAAGAGGAATTCCATGTGGTTCCAGGCTGATGGTTTGTTTGAGGAGCAGAAGGATGGTGGGTGCTGTGTTGACTCTGATTCAGATCCTCAGAAACAGCCTGGACTGTGGCCAGAGCTGCTCTGAACTGCGAACCATGGAAGCGTTTGCACAAATATTTAGGAACTGCCATTTCTTTTTTATTTCATTTCTTGCATGCTCTGTGCCTCCGTTTCATCAACCACGGCATTCAATGCAGGACCTTCACTCTGAATTTTTTACTCAAATTATCCCTTTGATATGTCTTCAGAGGATGCAATGCAGGTTTCCCCATAAAATACAAATTTCAATTTTCTTCCCTCCTATGATTGTGTGTAACTCCTGGTATGAGCCTCTTACAACAACACATTGAGGGTTGATGAACCTTGTTTTACATTAGGTCCTCTCTGGGGACAATTGGGTTCTATACAATGAAGGAGTAAGGAACTATTAAAAAAAAAAAAAAAAAAAGAAAAAAAAAAAAAAAAAAAAAAAAAAGGGGAGTCAGGACTTGGAGAAGTCTGACTGTGACAAGATGGACAGATCTGAATGCAGACACAGAGTGCCTGCTCATATGTGTGTGTATTTATATTTATCTATATATATATTTGTGTGTGTATACACACAGAGTAGTCCAAGAATCATGGAAAACACCAGCAACGAGAAATCCTGCATTTTTTCCTGGTAGATTGCTGGTTTGCAAACAGATGTTTTCCACTGAAGGAAGCACACGGGGCTGTCGAGTGATTCTTTCTGACTACCAGCATTGCCCATGTCTTGCTTGGATTCACCAGCAAGGCACTGGACTGGCTGGTGGTGCCTCACACGGTGTGAAAGATAAATAGAACCGACTGCTCCCTCCATATGCTTGGGATTTGACTTCAAGAAATCCCTCAAGTACAAACAGAATTTCTGTAGGACAGAGAAGCAGCGAAAATCCAAGAGAGTGCATTGATAAAATAGAATACTATGTCCCCTGAAATATTTTCTGTGGATAAACAATTTTTTTTATTATTATTATTTTTCCAGACAGGTGTTCAGATTCCTTTTGCCAAAGCCTGAAAGCAGATGTGAGTTATGTGACCTCTGGCTGAAGCTGATTCATTATCATCTTTATCTGCTCACATCCAGGGCTAATCTGGGACTGGAAGGGATGTAGGATTTAGACAGAATTGTTCCATGGGATCCTTGGCTTTGTCACTGGAAGGAAACTTAATTCTGTTTAATAATGGACAAGTCCAGATGCATCAGAAAAGAGTTTCTTAAAACCTTTTTTTTTATTATTAATTGTTCACAATTGATCTACTTCCCAATATATTTTCTCTGCCATAGTGTTTTGTATATTCCTAATATTGCATAAAATGCAACATATTTGACTGCCGGGTTGCTGCAGGAGAACTGGAGTTTACTAAGAACCAGAAAAACAGGACAAGAAAACAATTATATTGCTATTTCAATGTGCAATTTAATTCCAATGGAACATTTACCAAATCAAAGAATAGTGGGTAAATGGATTATGTCTCCAAAAGTTCACTTTTAAAGGAGAATGACCCTTGAAAATTATAAAGTTCAAACATAAAAACACCTTTGGCATCAGCAAACCCCATCTGGAATATTCACCAGGAGAGGGAATTTGAAACCTTCTTGTTCCTGTTTGTGAATGTGCTACTTTATTTCATTAGTGATTCAATAGCAAAGATGTAGAGTGTCAGGGCATTCTTTTTTTATTTTTTTAAGTTGTTTTTTGTTTGTGTGTTTGGTTTTGTTTTTGTTTTTTCTAAACAGATTTTCAATCTCTCATGGTGATCTCTCTACTACGGATATATTCAGTTATTTTTTACTATAATGTAGCTTAGGTTTGTGTCAGCTGTAGAATTGAAGCATTTTGCCTCAGACATTCTCACCAACTTTCATAAATGTTAATTTTTTTCTCTGATCTTTTAGTATGTGAAATAAAACACTTTTCCCCTATCCTTTATTCTTTTTATTTTCTTCTAGAGGAGAAGGATCATAGATTATTAATGAAGCTAAAGAGAAACAGACCCTTTAAACCTTTGTTTCCTATTTGATCTTCTTACGCGTATCACAACACTTCTCAATCACCCACTGATTGTAATTCTTCTGAAAGTTGCAGTGTAACCCAAAAATCAATATTAACAGATGTTGTTTGTTTAAGTCTGAAAGCGTTCCAGAAAAATGCTTATCAAATGCATCCCATCTATGGTTTCATAAAGTTTCAGATTCTCCCAATCAATATCAGCAGATGTTCACTACTTCTATTTTATTTTTTCCCAAGGCATTGCAGAAGTGCTTCTTGCAGCATAATTTGGAAGGAAAATCGAAAGCCTATGTCTATGACAGCCTCCAGTGCTGCCAAACAGTCAGAGCTTGTCTTGTCAGCTCTGGAAAAACAGCATTGTCTTCACCTAATGTCATTAGAGACCAAGAATTACACAGAAAAACTTGGGTTGTAATTAGCGCTCAATGAATAATTGGGTAAACCAACCCATAATGTGTTGTCCACACTTGTTAAATTCTATATCAGGGCTTGACTAGCATTTCTTGATCTAGGGGGAGTATTAATGCAAAAAGGAAATATTCCAGAGATAGAGAAGAAACTCCCATCCATGGTTTTGGATGTTGTGTTGGTTCATTTTTTTTTCCTGCTATGAAATCGATAATTTCTGCACCTTGCAAGGTCTCTGTTTGACAGAGGGTGTTAAGAGATTCCTGACTGCACGTAACAGTTATCATAAAAGGGAAACAAACCCCAAACCATTCTATTGGGCAGTTTGAGGAAAGAGAGTGTAAATGTGCATTTCCAGAATGTAAAGCACATAATGGGTGAAAATTTGAAGCTGGCTTATGAAGAGAAGAAAGTGTGATCTGGTGTGGTTTGGGATTTGCTTAGTGGGGTTATTTCTGGTCAAAATAAAGTAAATCTATCTGAAATCATTATCTAAATGAGTACATGCTTCTCTGTGGGTATGTCTAATAATTTCTGATTTCATTGAGCCAACTTGCTAGGAACAACATCTACTGCAAGCTTGGAAAAGTGATGAACACTAATTCTAAAATATATTTGATGTTGTTTATCATAATATTTAAATATGCCTCATTCTCAACATTACGTTTTTTGGTTTTGTGGGGGTTTTTTTGTTTTTTTTTTTTTGGTTTTTTTTTTTTTTTTTTTTTTTAACTAAGAAGATAAACACATAAAATTCAGTGAGACAAACCTGGAGACAGATCTGCTTTGGTACGATTATCTATCTCATGCCAATAAGTTTTCCAAAGTACTGCAATGATGCCACTTGTAGTGCTCGGCTTGGTGGAATTGTACAACTTCTCCAAGCTGATTACAGGTTCTAGAATCTCATGGTTCTAAAAACATGGAAATTTTTTTTTTTTTTTTTTTTTTTTTTTTCTTTCTTTCTTTTCCCCCTTCCTTTTTTCTTTAGGGATTCAGGAATTTAAACCATTGGTATGCATATGCCATACAGCAGGGATTTTTCTGTGTGCACAAATAAAGCTGCCTCTCAGTGCAGGTTATTAATGCAGGCTCAGACTGTGCCTACATCTACACTGACACAAGCCAGGAGCCTTTGCCCCGAGCTGTGTTTATTGGAACAAAATCGTGGCAATTCTGAGGCCCCTGTTCGTTTTATTCACATTTAGCATTCGTCAAGAAGGAGACAAAGTTCAGAAATTAAAATGCTGGGTTTTTGTGGATGGGGTGAAATAACAACTCTATGGGTTTACAGCAAGAAATTTTTCTTTGGACCTATAGGTTTGTATAGGTTTATATAGATTTATATATTTATATTTATTTATCTATCTACAGCAGCTCCAGGGTGCTTGCAGGCTCTAGTATATGATGCACTTAATTTTCATTGCTTCTTGTAGGACAGAATAAAAGGAAAAAAAGACAATGCCCTTTTATATTTCCACACTGTTTGACTGTCATATATATGTATATATATACTCAATATGAGTAGTTGTCATAGGTTTAATTTTAAACCGGGCAGAAACACTACTTAATGTAGTGGTTTCACGTTTACTAAATTTTGGCTTTGGTACTTACTCTTTTTGTGAGAGAGATTAGGAGAAAAACAAAGCAGGCTCAACCTTAAAATTAACAAATAGTTTATTAACTTACACGAAAAGAATAGAAAAACAGAAAATTGGAAAAAAACTAAAATAGAATGAAACTTCAAAAAACCTTTTCCTTCTCCTTACAAACTGTTCACTTTTTTACAAAACAACATAAAGACACAAAACTTGTAATTTTCAGTCAGTTTCACTATCTGACAATAGTCTTTCATCAGTTCATTAGGGGAAGAGTATCCTTTTGAGTCATGGATCCCACTGACAAACTAGAACAGTTCTCTTGTGGGTTTTAAACTGTCACAAAAACAACCGCCCGGAGAAACCTCCCTTTGTGACTCTCCCAGGAGGAGTTTCCCAAGCTGCTTATGGGTCATGGGTCTTAGACTTTTGCATACTGGGGTGTCACTTTTTAAAGATGAATAACTCCAAAGCAAAGGATTCTTTACTTTAAGGTACAGAGATATCTTCTTACTTCTTCACTGGCACAGGGGGCTTCTCATCTTTATCTCTGTTCAAGCATCTTAGAGGATATTACTCAGTTCATCACAAACACCTTTGCTTAAATCTACATGCAAAACAATCATCTCCCCAAATGCATATCTTTCCCATGATTTACAGGAATGACCTAAATATAGAGTTAATTTCCATGGCTCAAGTACGAATGGAACAACAAACTCTTCAACCCTCTGTCTTTTCACTCTTGCTACTGACTTCATGCTGTTGTTCTTTACGTTCACTCTGTCCTTCTTTACTCTCTCAGAGAAGGGCTAAGCTCTGGAAGCTTCATGTTGCTAAGAAAGAGTTAAATCTGCTCAGAGTTTTTGTCTTTCACTCTCTGTAGCTCGTAGTGTTAGTTGTTCAAGGCCGAGCTGAGAAGAAAAAACTCACACAGAAACATTAGAAATTAGAGCACCCGGGCAGTCTAGGAAAAAACTCAAGCAAGATCACAAATGCCTTCTCAGCCCACCCCTCGGTGTAAATCGGGGTGGCCTTGGCCCAAACAGTCCCCATAGCTCCCATCAAAGCCCAGCAGAGATCCCTCTCTGCTCTAAGGAAACTTGAAGAAAGCGGCCACCACAAGACAGCAACTTCTCCTTCCCCCCCAGCCAGGAGCCGATGGAATCCGGCCAGGCCTCAGGCCGGCTCTGCCCCAAAACAGGGGAGCAGCAGGCCAACTCGATGTTACCTGTCTCCCTCTGGCCAAAGGAAGAAGGAAAAGAACCCACCTACAGGAAATCAAGGGGTTTTATATGGTACTTCCCAAAGTCACAGCCAACAATTTCAGTGGTCAGAATAGATGTCAATATTCCAACTAACTCTCTGATAGGTCTCTGTCTCTTCTAAAGCAATTCCCAGGTCCTGACCTGGAGAATTATTTTACATTCTTTTATAACTAAAAACTAAACTGTACTAACCCATGACAGTAGTAGATTGTTGATTCTAAAGTTTCAGTGTTTTCAGGACACCAATCAGTATTTGATTTTTTTTTTTTCCTCATAGATATAGTACACTTTCATTTTGAACAGTGACATTTTTAGTGTGTACAGACTCCTAAGAATTTGTTAAGTAAGCAAGTAAGAACAGTAGGATAAGGTATAGAGAAGCAAAATAATATTGCTAAACTTTAGAAACATTTTGATTTTTTTATTTTAACCCCCCCCAACAACCCTTTTGGACAATTCCTTAGGGTAAAATTTCTTTTCTGCAACAAAATGGAGCCAGGAAGTCTTGGCCATTTATTCTGAATTTAATTGCTGCCGGTTTAGAAAATAATTTGTATCTCCAGAACTTCTGTCTGTTCTTTCACTGAATATGGGGAAAGCCCCCCATCCCTACAAGCAAACCCTACCCTGTGCCAGGCTGGTAAAATAAATGAACTGGGAGCCTTCAATGCTTTGATGAACACTTGCAGGTGCATCTGTGGCCAAGGGCAGAAATTTTCATTATATTCTTACTCATATATTAAAGTAAGTATTTTTTAAAACACTGAAATATGTGAAAGCAAATGATTTTACAAGGCAGCACCTTCGAAAAGTCCAGTCCATATTAAACATTTAGGAAACAGTAAATGTTCTCAATTTATTATTAAAATAGGTGTCAGCACACAGGAGAACTTTGAGCAGACTCCAATCCTGCATGGGGACGATGCTCTCCTGTTTGCAGCCAGCGCCTCAGATCAACTCTTTCAGCTGAGGGGTGAGAGCAGTGCCTGTGACTACAGCAGGGAGGGTGGGAGGTTACTGAGAAGAGTATTTAAAGTACAAACCTTGCTGTTAAACGGTAGGAACACCCGGATTAGCTGTGCATATGGAGAGACCGAGAGCTGGCTTTTATTTCTGTAAGCTTAGAAAAATACGTTTATTAAGATTCTGCTGACTGAAAGCAACACGAATTGATAAATTGTCCAGAAATTTCAAGTCATTATTACAGTTCTCACAATCACCTCTGTCATCTCTGTCTTCTTCTAACTAATCCTACATTTTGTAATGTTGGTTCACTCCTAGGATAAATAGGTATAATTTTCACTGCCAGCTGCCAGGGACTACTGTATTTGCCAATAAATGGGTATCGGCAATAGCTGAATGCAGAGTTCTTTGAATTGAGAAGGGAAAGTTTAAAATTAGCAGATATGATGAATGCTAACATATCATAAGTAATTTCTATCCCGCTCCATCAAGGACACAGCTGCTGGAGTGTGTGACACGAGAGAGAAAGTCAAGGAATGTTTACATGGTGGAATGAAATATAGCAGGAATTTTCAGATTACATTAGCTGAAATAACGTTGCATGAATACTTCTTTTTAGGCATTGTGAAATAATCAGGAAGAAATGGAATAAATATTTCACAGATAAACCCTCTCAGTGATAAGTAGTGAAAAGATGATTCTCTTTAAAATTGTGTTGAAAAGGAGAGGAAAAGTTTTGTTAAAGGCTAGCTGTGTTTACAGAACTGATACATTAGGACTTCAAATACAGATAAATGTATAAAAGCATAGTTATTCCTTCAAAGAATTTCTATTAAAAATATTTTTTCCTGTTTTCACAATCAGCTGAAATAATCAGATAGGAGTGCAGATAGCAGAAAAAACTTACATCTGTGACTCTTCATATTTTCCTGTAAAATATTAAAGGTAACTGACATGTTTTGAATTTCCCAGATTTTGAATAGTTTCTTTAAACTGAGGAATGATTTGAAGGTAAGAGGAATATGTTTTATAATGACAAATCCACCTTTATTTTAAACAAAGCGTAAATTTTAGAGGACAAAGAAGAAAGTCTTTATGGGTTTTTAATATAAAATCATTATGGAGCCTCCCAAATCCATGGGTATCTGCCTGGGAGTATTAATTGCAACATTTATTCTGCCTCGGGAGAATCCTTCTAGGCACGGAAGAGAGGTCAGAAGGAATTTTGTGACTGGCAGACTTGGCCTGCACTCAATATTGAGCCACAAATTCACAGATTTTATTGAAGAGAAGAATTTTACTTTCCATGTGGATCTAACAATATATTGAATTAATTACCATTAAAACCACGATCAATTCTATGATCTTGCTAAGATGTTTGTCCTTGAAATGGAAGAGGTTGAAAGATTGTGGTTAGGTCATAAACAGTCAGAAACGGATTGTGGAAAAGCATGATGAGTTCTTGGATGAAATAATTAGTTCTAGAGCTTCATTAATGTAAAAATGAAGTACCCAAATGTAGTGTGAGGATCAAGGGCTGGTCTGACTTTAGCACTTGTATAACTTGAATTCTCTACTATGTACACTATGTAGATCAATTTCTCATTGATTGACATTTTGGCAGATGATGAAAATCGTTTTCAATAGTGGACACTTTGTTGGTGGAATGAGGAAGACCTGTGGAATTTCTGCTGAGGAAGGGTTAATCCTGAGAAGAGGCAAGCAAATTCCAGAGGTTCAGCAGGTAAATGGTACAAGTCCTGCAGTATTCCCTGAGAGCAGGGTCCTGCTTTGTGAGGGAGGATCAGCTTGGACTGATGGGCCTTGCATTGAAATAGCTGAAGAAGCTTAAAAAAAAAAAAAAAAAAAAATTTGGAAGTGAGAAAAGGCAGATTTCTAAATATCAGCAGAGAATAATGAAATTAATAATAGTATAAGGAATCTAGGCTGCTGCTTATTATTCTTCAATTAACTATATTAGGGAGAAGGGTAGATCTTTGAAAAGTTATTAAAGAGTAAAAATAAGCTGCAATCTCATTTTCTTTTCATGTGGTTACTGCTGAATTGCTCAACTCACAGGACAGCTGCAGGGAAAAATAAGGAGTCCTTTTATCAAAAACCTTTTCCAATAGGCAAATGACAGAAAACCACTGATCCGTAGTGTTCTGTTGCTCTTCCACATTCTTATTTGAAACCTTGAAATGCTTCTTCATGAACATTTAGTGTTTTATTTGATTTGTTCAGGAGAAAACTTTTGCTTATTCAAATTGTGCCCTTAGAAAGGGGAAATCCAAGTTCAAAGCAGCTTTATGAAATCAGCAACTACCCTGTGTGTGACTCTCTTTCTACTTTTTTAGAGGAGGATTCTTGATCTTCCCTACTGGTAAGACTCTTCAGATGCCCTGTCAGAATTCAGTGTTCTTTTCCTGTCTTCTTCCCCCCAGGACATCGTTCCTCCTCAAGGTTTGTACATATGTTCAGATGGGGGGATATTTTCAGCACGATTCCACAGCTGTGTCGCCGCTGTTGCTCTGAACCACGGTGTGCTGAGGTTGTCAGCTTCAAATCATTCATTTAAACCCTCCATTCATCTCTGCCACAAAAATGAGCTCTATAGAGATTTTAAAATTTTTTTTGGCTGTCTGATAGGAGTGATAAAAATATGCATGTGGTAGAGAGTGACCACATATTTTAAGTGTGATTCATTGCAGACTCTTGTCCAAAAAAGACTTCTCACTTCAACCAGCATCTCCTTTCCTCTCAGCTGCTGCAGCTGAAACTGCGTGGAGGGGGGATGTAAATTCAAGGCAAGCTTCTTATTTAGCATTTCTGCCTTGCCAAATGCATCAGAGACAGGAAATCACTCAGCTTGCCAAAATTTATCATACTGTGTCTCCAAAAGTGAAAACAGGTTTTTCATACAGCAAAGCAAATGCTGTGTTTTGCCACAGATAATATTTTGAAAGTTGGTACAAGGTATCTTTGTAGCACAGATATATTTTCTTTTCCAAACTGATTGCAGACTTCAAAGTGCTGAGCTTTTTGAGATCCTCTTAAAACTAATTAATCAACTTTGCAAACAGCGTGTCTTCCTTTCAAGTAGAACCTACAATCCCTCTACCTTGGGGAATAATTTTCTTGTTTTCCTAGCATTTTCCAAAATCTAATTATTGTACCTCTAAATAGGAGATTTGTTATTACACAATGTGATTAATTAGATAACGTTATTTCTTTATCAGCTGAGAAATCACCACAGGATTGATGATGAGCTTATGAAATCAACAAAGACTGTATAAGGCAAAATGCAATTACTTCTCAATTAAAAATCCATTTGACATATTTGAGAGATTAATAAACAAATTGGATTTGTTTCTAATAAAAATGATTGGATTTTTAAAAAAGATTAATCGTATTTGATTCACCTCATCTGAATCTAAAGCATAAACCAAAGGAAAAGTATAAACTTAGTCAGATAGAGGTAGCAGAGACTTAATTTTTCAAGCATGATCTCTAAAAGGGTTGAATTTTAAGCCAATATGTCACCTGGATGCTGTTATATTCATTAATTTGCCACTTAATCACATTTAAACTCTTTGTTTGAAGCAGGGTATTGCATTCTTACTCCTATAATCTCAAAAAAAACCAAACAAACAAAAAAATCCTGACATGCAAATAGTCTTTGCTACTGTCTCCGGGACATCTGTACACATGGATAGAGGTCTGTGTGGTAAAAGACAGGATATTCAGCTTAAAAATGCAAGCATGAAAGTGTTGTCTAGGAAATGGTGAGTTCATTCTGGAAAACAGGAGTTCTTAAGATGTGGGAAATCAGCTCCCTGCCCTCCCGAGCAGCTGTAAAACAACATCAGCAATGCCCAGAGTTACAGCAAGGTGCTTAACAGCCTGAACAGTGGTGGTCTTAACAAATATCCACAGACGTGACCAGGATAAAGAGTAATGCCAAGGATCTCCTCACCTCCCTCAAACACCCTTGTCCTTCCAGATGGACTTCCTGCACAGGGAGTTCCTGGGATTCTGTGCAGTCCCAAATTCCACAGATGTCTCTCGTGCTCTTGTGGCACTGAAGTGTAGGAACAGGGCCAGAGTGGGCCCATTCGCCCCCACAGAACTGAACAGTGCATTTGGTCTGTCATTTAAGACTTGGTAATTCTAAACTAAATTGGTATTTGTCGCAAAGAGCTGCGGGGAGCAAACACCTGGCTGTAGAACAGCAGCTTAGACCTGAACCTATTTCCATCCTGCTTCAGCAGAGTTGAACACTACTTGCTCCCATGCTCTGGCCTTTCCAGGGCCAAGTTATTCTCACAAGGTGAATTCCTTGACTTGTGAGGAGCCTGGAGGACTCTGATGAACGCTGGGATGTCCTGGCCTAACGAGAACGTGTTTTGTACAGGAAACTTGTTCTGATTTCACTCGTATTAATGCAAGTTCCAGGCAGCGAGGGGAAGCGCCTGAAACCGTCGGCTTTCCAATCAAAGGAAAACTTTCCTGGCATTCAGGCATTATCTGGAGAGCCATATGGATGCTTCCCTGGCAATCCTCCAGTTATCAAGCATCTGATCTGTCGCTTTCCGTGTCTCTCTTTGAAAGCCGTGCGCTAAAGACCTGCTGATTTTCCTTTTCAATCCTCCGAGATCAAGTAGGCTTTAAAACAAGAAAAGACATGATTTCATTATTTTGGATTCATAAACTCAGAGAATAGCTTCTCCCAGGCTTCAGCTTTAAAGGACAGCAAAAGGACTTTAATCATAATCTAGAAATCATAGTGCGTGGGGAGAAAAAAAATTAGCTGGCAGCATTTCATCCTAAATTTTATCTTAATTGATCTTACAAATACTGTGCAACAGAAATGCAGTAATATTTGTTTCCAGTGATTTCTGTACGGTGATTACTATGTGGAATTATTTCATTTCTTTGGTTAAAATTTTATTAAAGTAAAAATGAAGATATGAGCAGACAAAAACTATGAAGAAGTTTCTGTAAGCTTTTAAAAACTATTGTAGATGAAAAGATTTTTACTCTTGTGAGAATCCAAGTAGCCTGATGTTTTTAAGTAAATACAATTTTAAAAGGGTTGAAAACTAAAACAAGGAAAGTATTTGTTTTAGAACAGGTATTTTATTATTCTGTTATATACTTTCTAAAAATATTAAGTACAACATCAGTGATTTGAATCCTATACAGACTGGTTGGTGTGGGAATGTGTATAACTTTTTCTGTCCCAGTTAGCTGCAATATCAATAATCTTTCATTTTCTGTCTTTGGGCAGTATTAAATATTCTATCTAATGAGTTTCAAATACAGGTGAGCAGTGGAACCATCTCTAATTAAAACTTGAAACAGGACTCTTTTCAAAGTTTTGACTCCTAAAGCAAGTTTAGGAATCCTGAGTGAGTAGCATCTGGTCTTCATTCCTAAATCCTAATTTTGTCTTCAAATGGAGAAAATTTGAATGTCTCTGCATATTTCTTTCTTCAAGCGATCAGGCTTTCCCACAGGGACCTGCTTGTGGTTTGCATCTGTTCTTAAATTCTTCCCTTTCTTCCATCAAAAGTGGGTGACAAGAATCCTACAGGAGTGAAGTGGGAAGGATCTGTGCATTAACACAGAAAGCAAATATCTCCAACAAGTAGACTTTAACTTGTTTGGCGAAAGGGAATTTTATCCACATTTTAAAAAATTTTGGCTGACCTTGAGATTAAAAAAAAAAAAAAAAATTCCTACTTCACTCATCCAGCTGCCAGCATCTGCCCTCAGAAAGTATTTTGGTTTGAGGGTTTTATATAGGATGAGAGCTACATATTTTCCCTGTCTGCCCACAGTTAATATTCCTAATGCTCATAGCATGCCCAGTGCTGTGTCATATTTCTTCTCTCCATTGTACAATGAGTGTTTGAATTTGATCCTGCATTCCACTTGGAACTTATTTCTCTGGAAATGACAGAAAGCCTGGGACTCTGATTGCTGCTGCAGTTTTTGTTGGCTGTTTGATAAATGGCAATGTGTGTGAGTGTTCTGGGATTTGGTTTCATTTCAGTTTACTAAAGGCCTAATACAAAACCTGTGGAGGCAACAGAAAAGCTGTTATCTTTGGATTGGGCCCTAAAGAATTGCCAATATCTGTTGAAAAACCATGTTCCACTTTACAAATGAAAAGATCAGTCATGATTTCTAATAGTGTGCAGCAACACCTCAATTAAAATAGCATAAATTTATATTCTCTATTGGTAAAAATTAGGATTTTCCTTTTGAAGATTCATGATGAAATACAGACTACAACTTTTCTTTATATGAACTAATCACTTTTTGTGTGTTTTTTGCTAGTTTTACTGGTGTGAAGCTCTATATCTTTGCTCCTCCAGCCTCAGCAAATGAATACCTCAAGGGACAGAAATTTCATATACTTCTTTTCCCCCAAGGTTATCCATTCTGCTGACTGCATGGCAGTCTCTCTAAACCATCCTATCAATTGCTCAAGTGTGAATGCTTTGTAATATGTTTTGTATCTGGAAGGTTGAAGTTTTCTTCTCCTACTGGGAGTTACATATTTTGATTAGACAGTTTTTCTTTTTTTTTTTTTTTTTTTTTTTTTTTTTTTTTTTTTTGCCTCCTAGGAGTTCCTAAAAAATATCTTGTTGTACAAACAGTTTGGCAGTTAAAACTTTACAGTTACTTGTGTAGAATTATACAGTTCTGTAGAATTTACTTTTCTACTAGAGCAGAACTACCCTTCAATTTGAATTACCTTCCACATCAGTAATGGCAGACTACAAGTTTTTGCTGTAGTAAATATCTTACTTAAAGATGTATTTTAAACTATTATCTCCTCTCAAGGCTTTGGTTTTTAAGGACAGTACCATTTGCAAATTATAACTTATTTATATTACATGTGCACTGTTATGCTGTTTAAACCTCCTCTTGGGCAGCAGCAATCTAAGACTAGAGAAAATTGTCTGTAATTTAGAGGTCCTGCCTTATCATTGTGCAAAAGCAGATCTGGGAAACCCGGTTTATTCTGATTTATACACACCAGCATGAGGGCTCTTGGTCTGCCTGAGGACACAGTTCTTCAGGTGCAATGCAAAGAGCAATGAGAACATGAATTAATGAGACACCAGACAGACTTTTTCAGCCATCAGGACCCGCTTCATCCACTCTTGTCACTTAGGTAGGGGCCAGAGTTTGATAAGGATTCAACCCTACTCAAATGCTTTATAGCCCTGCCATCTCAGAATTTGCAAAAGCTCTCATTTCTGGTTTCTGGCTGTGTTTGTAGTGCCTCAGAAGAGCCTGGGCAGGTTCATGCCCAGGAAGTCCTGAGAGAGTTATTGGAGATGATGTGGAGCCGAGCAGGTTTCCAAGCTGGAAACAGCTGTAGGCTGAGAGTGCCTGAGAGGGAAGAGCTGTGTGCACTTGGGCTGGCCTCCTTCTCCTCACAGGACATCCCTTTGTGGCTGCTTATGCAGAAAGGAGCTCAGGGAACTTTGGCTCTGCCTCAGTCAGAATTTTTTTGGTTTTGTTTATCTCTGTGATGATGGGGAGAAGAAGGGAAGTAGGAATGGCTATGATGTTTAGTTCACTTTTTGTGACTTGTTTGCCTCTTGGATTTGAGTGACCTCATGGGCTAAACCATAGGCATTAATTAAGAAAGAACTCTCCATGAGTGTCTTTGTGCTCAGTGGCTACTCAGAGAGCACAGAAGCAAGGTGGTCCCATGCTGGAAAAGCCCTTTTTCTTACCCAGAGATGGGGTTCCTTAGATGACATGGCCAGAGAATTCCCCAGCTAGCCAGAGAATTCCCCAGCTAGCCCCTCACTCTGCTCAGCACCAAGAGTGGCCACCCCCAAACCACGAATGGTCCAAGCAGCGGCCCAGAGCAGGGCTGCTCCTGCTCTCTATGGCCTTGGTGTCGCAGCGTCGAGGGTTAGAACAAAGAGTAGGCAGGGATCCTTTGTCTGGTTCTCACAGGTAGTTTATTCCCCAGATGTTGCATTGTGCTCTGCGTTATTTCTTTTCGTATTGTATTTTATGTTATTTATTTTTGTTATAATGGTTTGTTCCACAACCCCTGTTCTCCTGAAGAAAGGTTATGTTCCAAGGTTTGTCCCTGACCCTCTTCCCTGTCCATTCTCCCATATTCCTCCCAGTCCCCTCCTATGGGCCCTGCCTGTCATTTGATTGCTCCTCCCAGCTTCTAGAGAGTTCGGGTAAGGACATTGAGTGATAGGGCAGGAGCAGAGGAAGTTCCTCCCTTTATGTTCTCATTGGTTTCTTTACATGTCCCTCCAACCCTGTTCCATCCCACCTTGTCCCTCACTGGATGTTGGTTTGTCTCCTCCCTTAGTCCCTCCCCTGCATTTAAGCCCGGAGCTCCTTGCCCTGGGCGCGCTGCTGGAGCAGCTCCCCTGAGGTTTGGACGTTCCCAAGTGGGACCGAATAAACACCTTGGACTTCGCCCTCCAGCCGAGTCCGACTCCTCCCTCCATCTCTGCGTGGTCTCTCCCGTGACAAGGAGCAAGTCCCCTTAGCGGCTCCTCTGGTTCCCAGGATCCAGAGCAGTGTTCCCTGTCTGACCGCAGTGTCGGGATAGCTCGGGTGGATGGAGCCGCTGCTCCGTGGGGGCACTGCCAGACCCAGAGAGGGTCAGGAACAAAACACACAAAGCAGCATTTCGCGCAGTCTTTTAGGTGAGGGAGGTACAAGGGGTAGGTGCAATTCTTCAGCCAATAGGGATGGCTTACAGAGCCAAAACCAATGGGGGAAGGCAAAGAGAGGGAGGGAACCAATAGGGTGTCGAGGAACATGGAAATTTCTAGGCCTGAAGGCGGGGCCAGCTGGGGATTAGCAATCATTAGGAGGCAGAGTCAGGAAGGACTTTAGGCAGGGGGCTGGGACAACAAAGACTGACAGGGAAGTTTCCAGAACAAAGGGCAAGGATTAGGAAGGATTGACATTTAGATGGGCAGGTCCAGGGCTTAATGGACAATAGGGAGAGGGAGGAGAAACATAGAATGAAACAACAACTTGGGGAAAACTGGAGTAAACCATCCAAAGGTAATAGAGAACACACAATAAGGAAAATACACCACCATACTGAGAGGGGTTTTAAAGACTTTTATTCTATTTTCAGTCTCATGAGTCTCATGAGACATTACAATTCACGCCATCACAATCAGAAGCAAAAGTGTTTTTTAATTACAATGCATTATAAGCATGTTTTGGCCTATCAGCTTTTGATACACAATGCTACTAATGCTTCTAAGCCAATAATTTAAAAATACCTCACAGGGGTCTTACTACAACACATCTTTTGTAGTTCTATTTCTCCAAAATATCTGGTCTATTTTCAAGGTCATCAAACTTGTTTCCCATTCAATTTCTCTCTCAACAATGTCTATCCTATTCCATGGCCTTTCTTGGTCAGCACACTTTATCTCAGAGTCTGCACACAGATGTACAAGACCACGTGAGCCTTCTGTCATGCTTTGAGAATTCTCCACAAATCCTTCCCACAGTCCCAGTCCCTGGAGCCACCCAGCCTTGCCCAGGGTGCCTCTGTGGTGACTGGGAGAGAGAAGAGGCTGTGTCACAGCACTGCAGATGCTTTGTTTTTCCTGCCCCCAGGTGTTTTTCCTGCCCCAGCAGTGACCCAGGTGCTTATTGCAAAGGTAAAGATTTGTGTACGGAATGCAGACTTTGGATCAAAGCTGATGAAGGGTCCATTAATGAAACTGGGCGAAACCCTCTCTTAAGTTATTGTCAAATATAGATACAACTGAAATGTTTGGGGTTTTTTTGAAGACTGAAAAGACTGTGCTTCACTTATTGACTAAAGGAAAGTTATTTGTGGTTTTACATAGAGGCTGAAAAAAAAAAAAAGAGTATTTTGACTTTCACTGACCCTTCTTCCACTTACCAACCCCAAAAATCAGTTTAAATTATATAATCATCCACTAGCAGCGCCCCTCTTTAAGTACTTTGTCTAGCAGGGTCCAGTTCTTTGTATTTCAGAATAAATATACTGTATAGCACAAAATAAAATAGCTCGTGTGTGAATCTCTTGTAGTCAGTGACTGATGATGTACATCTTTTGCCAGTAGTTTATATCAATTTACACATTTGTAGTTCATTCCATTATGATTATCCCATTTGAACACACATATGCTTTTATTTCTAGCTGGTCTTACATAGCATATGGCAATTAGTTTCACAGGAAAACTGATGTAAGATGAAAAAAAAAAAAAAAAAAACTTTTTTGTTTAAACAATTATCTTTTAAATATTTTAAAACTTTGAAAAAAGAAAAAAAAAAAAAAAAAAAAAAAAAACAAAAAAAAAAAAAAAAAAAAAAAAAAAAGCAGAAGTACCTGAATTGCCTCTTTAGTATCTTTATTTTTTATTTCTATGACACTGTGGTCTGTTCCACACCAAAAGTATTATGGGGATACTCTGTTCTTCACGTTTGGGATTTTTTTTTTTTTTTTAATTACTTGTACTTTTCAGATGTGGTGTAATTTAGAATTAGATGTGTGACATAAGAAAGTTTCTTTCCATGAAGCAACAGCCAAATGTCTCCTTTCACTGGTATGATTGAGAGCAGAAAGACACAATTCCTGAAACACAAATAAGCTTTTTAGTTTGCTTTCATGAAGAAAGCAGATGTTAATTTTAGCTAAGAGGACTATTAGTTTCATATTTAGTGCTGGAGAAAATATTGTGGTTTTTAAGGACAGTTCCATTTGCAAAGAATAAATATGTGCACTCTGGAGAGACTAAATCCACTCATTTATAACTTCTGCCGCATTAAAGGAGCTGAATATAAATTGATTGGATTAAGCAAATATAATGTTACATTCTTTTCAAATGCATTATGTATATGTAATTAAAAACAGATTTTATACATTTCCAGTGTTTGCAAAATATAGATTTGATTTAAATACAGAATGGTGCACGTGCTGTAATGAGTATCTTGAGGGGAAAAAATCTGAGTGCTGAGACTGAGTATATATTTTAGTATAAAGTGAGACGTATATTGGGTCTGAAGTGGGATCTGTGCTTGCAGACGAGTAGAGCTATTCATCCCAGAAATATTAATCCCAAACACACCTTGCTCAGGATTATCTGACCTCACCAATATTTGAGCCCAGTTCTTGAAACCACTCCTTTGCCTCTTCCAAATGTGGATAAACTCAGCAAAGGCCTTATCTGGGCTCCAGCTGGCACAGCTCTCCAGTCACACTTCACCCTGAGAGCTTGTGCTGATCTGCCTGAGGAACTGAAATCATATTTTAAATGCTATCAAAACACTCTCAGGAGTGTACAGGGATTTAAGGCCAAAATCTTTGGCCATGAAGGAAGTGGGATGCAGATGCTTAGCTAGAGGTTTTCAGTCAGTTCTGTGGGAAGAGATGGAGAACTTGGCAGCAAACCTGTTTGTTGGCTTTATTTGTTTTCTTTCTTTGTTTTTTTTGTTGGGTGTTTTTTTGTTTGTTTGTGGGTTTTTTGGGTTTTTTTTTGTTTTGTTTTGGTTTTGTTTGTTTGTTTGTTTGTTTGTTTGTTTGTTTGTTTTCCCCATGGAATGTGAAGGGAATGCCAGCATTCAGCAAGAACACATTGGTGTGAAGATGCTGATTTTTTTCTGATGCATGGAGAACACAGGATTTTTAATGAGTATTTGGTAGTTAGGGGAAAAAAAAGCTAAAGAAATGCATCAGAAACTCCTCAGATGAACAACCCCGTGCTGTTGCTGTTTATGCCGTGTCTAACAGAGGGGTGGTACATTTGTTTTTATGTTTTTTTTCCTCAGGACCATACTGTTTTGTCATGTTGCTGAGGACTCGTGCAGTCATAAACCATCTGCAAGGCAGCCTGGGATCAACCCCTTGTGAAAGCCAGGTAGAGCAGCAGGAAAATTATCACCTTGCTCTGGGGCCCTCAGAAGTCTCAATCCCTGAGCTTCTTGAGGGCAAAGCTCCTTAATGAAATCACAATATTTGGATGGCACAGTCCCCAGGATATGTAAACACGCTGCCTAAACAGCTGTTAAATAATTGTCAATGTTTATTCGGGCTCTCAATCAGGGAGAGGTGGATTTTAACACACTTTATGGTGCAAGGCTACGTAAAGAACGAAGTTAATCCTTCTGATATGGAAGTATTTCAGAGCTGCAGTGCTCTGGTTTTGAAGTCATTGTTTACTCTGCGCTAGGATGGTAATTTCCTTCCATTTGCACCCCACTTTGCTCAGAACTTTTGCTCTGATGCTGGATTTAGAAGATGATTAGGGATATTCAGAGAAATGCGAGCTTTCAACAGACGGCGCGATCAAACCTGAAGTCTCAGCACAGTGATCTCCAAACAAGGCCTGCTTGAACCAGTTTGTGTCCAAAATTCCATGCAAGAGTTTGCACTTGTTCGAGTGCCATGCCCCAGCGTGTAATGTGAATATTTGCTGTAATACATCTGTACAGTTGTATGCTGCTGGATGCCTAAGGTTAGACTGGATACTCCACACAGAGAATAATTTATTTTCAGACAGAAAGATGTTCCAATGTGGTAGAGCATGAAGTTAGGAGCAATGTGTGAATCCACAAAAAGAAAATCAGCTTTTAGGTAAGAATTTTGTGTTTGCTATCTCTTCAGTTTTGCACTTTTTATTCAGGATTTGTAAAGTGAAAATAAGGAGGGGGAAAACCACAAGATATTCCTGCAGCTTGTGAGTAATTCATTTATAAGAGGAAGATCTAATTTTCACAGTAATATCACTTATATAGCCACTACTGAACCCAAAGTTTTGCACTGGTATAAAAATTAAAAGTTAGTTTTACTTTATGCTTTGATTGACACATGAAGTTTTCATTGAGAGCTTTGTAGGAACACAGGAAGATTAGACCATGCTTTCATTCCTAAGATCCAAAAGGGTAAATAGAATATGAAAACTGTTCCTGGATATATGATCTAAATGTATGCAGTGTGATTGCTCTTTTCTAAATATTAACCGTCTGACTTGGTGCTTTGCTCTGTGGCACCGTGACAGCAGGGGAGCTGATGTGATATAAATGATGCCAATCTCTGCACTGTTGGCATGAGCATCTGTCTCCTTGGCAGACTCCAAAGGCAGTTCCTGGCAGCTTCGGAGTTGCCTCTAGGTCTATCATATGGTTAAGCTTCTGACTTTTCCTCTTTAGCTAAAGTCCACTCCATCTGGAACCTATTTAATTCTCTTTCACCTTTGGTTCTGGAGAAACACTGATGGAAACACTGCAAATTCTGGACTGAGGACTCTGGAATTGTTTAAATGTTTGTGGATGTTACACTTCTGCTGAGATATGGAACAAACTCTTGATGTTACACACCGGAATTGAAATCGGAAAGTGGAAGAAACCAACAGCAGTGTTTAATGTAAAGCCTATTTCCTATCAAGGAAATTACAATTCAATTTCTTATTTTGATTTGTTTGTTTGTTTGTTTGTTCGTTTGTTTTATTTGGGGGGGAGGGGTGTTTAGGGTTATCTCAGGTCTGTGTAGTGGAGTCCTACCTCTCAGTGCTGCCTGTGCTCTTGGAAACAGTCTGACCTACCTGGACAGCATCAAGGAATGGGAGGAAAGTAAAAACCAGCAGTAGGTCTAGGAGAGTTGTGACTTTAGGCAGGTGGTTGTTCACAGATCAAAGCAGAAAGCAGCCCAAAGATTCATCCAGCTTAGCAAATGGTTTGATTCAACCACGGGCACTCAACCTTCAAAGTTCTAGTGTAGGTCAGGGCCATATTGCACTACATCCCACAAAACTGAATTAATCTCCTCCTTCTTGCTTCTTGGACCGGTATCTTTGTTCTAAAGACCAAGTATGAATTGTTTTCTCTTACAGCTGTAGTGGGATCTGACTTTCTTAGAGGCATAAACCAAATAAAGTTTTCCAGAGAGATGAAGAAACTGTCAGAACAAAGTGGTCATTCATTTTTTTATTAAATCCTATTCTTTCTTTCATGCTGCTATATTGCCATTTAAACCATCTTGTTCCCTCGCAGTCTCGTGCCAACATCAATGTCTGGCACATGAAAAGGGACAGGGTCCTCACCAGCGGAATGTTTCATGCTCATAGCTACTAAAATACATCACCTTTGGTCAGAAGTGCAAAGCCAACAAGAAGAGCAAGGCCTTGTGCATTGGAAAACACAAAGCCAGCAGAGGATGGGAAGAAACAGCTCCTGTGCAGCAAAAGCAGACAGCTTGTTCACTCCTCCTCTGGATCCCAGCACACTTCTCAGGGTCTATGTGACATCTGGCTCACTTGCTTCAGTTTCTCTTCCCTCTTTCTCTCCCACCAGGAGAAGGCTGTACATGCTGCTCCATCCTGCCATGCCAATTACAGCAAGGGGATAATGACACTGACTCCATTCCAGAGCTGGCTAGGCTGAGAGCCCATTAGACAGATGGGCAAAACATGGGAAAGACTTGACTGTAACTTTGAGAACTGGCATCTGAAAAGCCAGAAACTTATTTTTGCTTCTTGCCTGGGTATAGCATAGACTTTCACATTGCTTTTGTAAGGTAGACTTAAATCTTAACCAAAATTCCAGTTACTGCCTCTTTTTCTGCCTTGTCTAACGTTTCCTATCTCCTCTGTCTGCGAGGGTGATTTATGGAAACAAAAGAAAAAAAATTCTTGGGAGCTCCTGTGTTGATGATCCTTATCTGAAGTTCTTCATTGTGGACACACACAGTGAGTGCATAGGAATGTTTGGATGCCAATTTTCTCTGCACAGCTTGAGCCTCTCTGGATTCTGGTGGCCTCTGAGTATCTTCATTGGTCTAAACAATCCCTGAATCTGACATCAATTTGTCTGCCAAAGCCACCAGTTTAATAAATAATGTTATCAGCCAGCTAATGTCCCTTTAATATTCATATCATACTTTGCTCTGCATTTTTATATCTGGTTTGAGCAGTCACTTGCAAAGACAGCAATCTCGGAAAGCTCCTTTTGAAAGAGGGCAGTGCTCAGTGCTGGACTGTTGCACAGTTGTTGTTTGCTGCATATCAGGGAGGTGAGATGCTTCAGAGGCCTCTGAGAGGGAGATGGCTGAAGAAAGACTCCAATTTGGGGGACAAAAATATATGGAAGATAAAGAATGTTGTTACAGATATAAAAATGAGCAAAGAATCAAACCGCTGAGAAACAGAGAGACAGAGGTGACTCACTGGGAAAGAAAGGAATCCAATAGGATAGGTTACTTCTGAGTCTTCCCTTGCTTCACTTTGTGCTTTTCAAATCATCCCGATTCCTTCTCTAAATAAGTTACGAGCATCTTGATACTTGGAAGTGAAAAACTCCTTCTTGCACTAAACTGCATATAGCATCTTATTTACTTGCTAATGTAGCTGCCAGATTATGTAACTGCCAGATCATGCAACTCCTACACAAATTCCCAAGAGAAACAGGATTAACTGGGGGTATAAATACTTCACGAATCAGTGTCTTTGCAGACCACAAGCAGCCAAGGCACAACAGAAAACTCAGTCCATAGCCTTTAGTCTCTTCATTTCTGTCTTGTGTTTCAGACTAAAAAGAGGTTTAGATTAGATTTAGGGGAAAAAAAAATAATAATTCTTCATTGTGAGGGTGTTGGGGCCCTGGCACAGGCTGCCTAGAGAAGCTGTGGGTGCCCCATCCCTGGAAGTGTCCAAGGCCAGGCTGGGTGGAGTGCTGATCAGTCTGGGATGAGGGAAGGTGTTCCCTGCCCATGGCAGGGGCTTGGAATGAGATGGGCTTTCAGGTCCCTTCAAACACAGACCATTCTCTGATTCTATGACTGTAAAAAGGGGTTAGAGAATTAGAATATCCGAAGTTATCACATAAATTATCTGTACTTGGTAGATTATTGTAAGAGCAGAGGACATGCTTTCAAAAAAGATGCAGGAATACCCATGAAAAAGCAAAGCCTGTTTATATAAAACAGATATTTAAGAAGGGGAAAAAAAAATATTTCAAGGAAGCTAACAAATATTGTTAGAATACTGATGTCTCTGGTATTCTCATCCTGGGAATCCTTTGGTGCAGATCTGTCACTTTTTTCTTGACGGATGTATTTTGTTAAAGGCATCTTGTGGTAATAGATGCTGTAAGTGCAGCCTGCTGCACAATACCAAGGGCCATCTCAGAATAATAGAATGTTTAGAGTTTGAATCCATCTGTCACAAGAGAAGACTACCTTAGGTGTGTGAATCAAAAAAATGTCTGTGTACAACTCTAAAACTGATAGCAACTTCATTTCTTTCGTGCTTTAAAGGAGATCAGGATAACTTTCAGTCTACCTTCATCAAAAGAGCCTTAAACTTCATGTCACCAAAGTCAGGAGTGAAAGAGAAGAGGACAATTTCCTGCATTTGATTGGTATATTTATGATTTATTTAGGATTATTATATTTTTTTTCTTTTTTCCCCCTGAGGAGAGAATGAAAAACAAAACAAAACCAAATAACTACAACAACAAAAAACGGACAAAAAAAAAAAAAAAAAAAGCCTACATGAAGTATACAAGCTTTGTTATTATTATTATTATACAAAAAATATTCCTTTTATGTACCAAGGGAATAAGCCAATTTGTACTAAATAGGAAAAAAAAACAGGAAAAGTGCCTGAAGATCCAAAGGTTTATTTTTCTACAATATGTGCCCCAGGTCACTTCTATCAAACAGCAAAGAAATGTTAATGGCATATGCTCTCCAGTTTAGAGGTTTTTTGTCAATATTCATCTTTTGCCACTTTGCTGGTGTATGGAAGTAACAAATTTAGAATGTTCAATCCCTCCTCAGTTCAGGAATGTTATGATGTAGCCTGTGAAGGAGAACTCCATGAAAATGCTGTCCCACATCAAAAGTCAATGGATGATGTCTCTAATCTGAGTTGAGGATATAAACAAGTTTGTTGTTTGATCTTGACTGCTCTCACTTTTTTTTAAAAAATAATATTTTGGGGCTAGGAAGTACAATAAAAAATGAAAAGAGCCATTTTTTTGTGCCGATTGAGAATGAGAGGGTAAAATATATTTTCTTGGGAAATAAAATATTGAAGCTTAACAAAGGTTTTCCTTCGGCGAACTTGCTAATGATCTGTTTTGAACACATTGAGAAAAGGTAGCTTCCCAGCAGGAGACATTTTTATTAGAAGACAGTTCAGTTTTTTGAAGTGTTTGATGAGGGGGAACAGCACATATGAGAAAAGGAATAAAATCTGAGTGTTGCCTATTCTTTTAAATGCTTATACAAACAGCAAAGGTCCCACTAAGCTGCTGTTTCTTTTCAGGTGCACATAACGTACAGTTTTGCTTTCATGTTTCACAGGGGTTGTGCTGCTTGTGTGGGACCATGCAGATACTGGATGCTAGAGATAGAAACAGAATTCCTGATTTTCTCTCCCACAGTACCCTCACATCACTGTAGAACAGGGTTCTACAGCAGGGACAATAATGAGCTCTACACTCAAAATGAAAGAAATCAATTGGTGCACATCTTCCTTTTGAAATTATTTTGGTTTCCCTTGAATTAGCAAACTTTTCGCATAGTAATTTCTCTAAACATTACTCTAATCATTACTTTTTTTTAGAAACTGTTGCAAAGGTGGAAGAACCATAGGTATAAAATCCATTTGTGTCTTTGGAACTTTTATTTTCCTTAGTTTCAAGATAAATTAATATTTCTGTGCCTAACCAGGTCTGTGCTCTAAAAATTAGAATAATAAAGAAACAACTGTGAGAAAGTGAAGAATTTGAAGGGAGATAAAGGATGTATACTAGCATGTGGGAAGAATTACAAGTGGAATATATGGCAATGAACTTTCCACTAAGACTAAAAGGAAAAATTGACACCTTCTCCAAGGGGGTGTTAGAGATTACTGAATAAATTTCCTCCATGAAAAACCCATTCAAGCTCTCAAAAAGAAATGCTTAATGAGCCAGATAGTCCGGGCAGTGACTAAAGGCTCTGCAAACTCCTTGTCCCAAACTAGAGCCCCCAGACCCTGCTCTCTTCCTGGCTCACCCACCACCTTGTGTCCCCCTTAGCAGTAGAACCAACCTTAGAGGGAGGAAAAAGGAGGGCAAACTAGGAAAAGTTTACAGGAGGTGGTGAGCTGTCTCTGGTCCTTTTATCTCCATTAGGATAAGACTTAAAATACTTAAAAATACTTATTAAAAATACTTCCCCAAATGGCAGTGCTGCAAAATTATCAGTCTTTCCTTAACAATACATCCTGCAGTACCAGTTAGTGTCTCAACTCTAAACTGATTTCCTCCATTTTAAAGTGAATTATGAATTCCTTAATATTCCTGTGCAAGAATAGCTCCAATCTACAACCAAAATACTCAGCTACCTTAGGATGGAACAGGAAAAAAACCCTGCATCACATAATTTATATATATCTATAAAATTTAGCTTCTCTGAGGAAGACAAGTCTGCTCAGGTCACTCACTATCCTAACAAGTATCTCTTGCCTAAAATACTAATGTCAATATAATGGATGAGGACAGCTGTGTCAAATCCAATTACTCATTTAGCTTAGATTCCATTTCCTTGATGGCTGTAGGACCGATAGGGAATGGAAACTTGATATGATAATGAAAATAAGTTTTGATATAGGGAATAAACTAATAAACCACTAAAACATTATTTTGTGACTACTGGGCTCTGAGTAGCTTGGTGGCCAACTTGACATCTTTTTTGGTTATTTAGGTTATATGGAAATTGTAAAATAAATCTTACAGACAGGTACTGCAGAATTTCTGACAAAGCAGGTATTTGGGGTTATAAACCAAGACACAATGATGTTATCAGAGGAACGCACTGTGAAGTGCCACATTAAAGGCCAGTGACCAGGTAGGACAGGGACAGTGTAATGGTGTGACCTTTTTTGAGCCATGGAGGGAACTAACGATGCAGGGAAAGTACAAAAAGGTCTCCCAAACTTCACACCTTTGTGATCTCAAATTTTGGCAAAGCAGGTTTTTTTTCGCTGGATATTTATTACTCCGTTCCTTTGTTTCTAAGAATTCCTGTCAGTGCTTGCTGCTTGCATGGCAGTCTCCCAGCCAGCCAGAAGTCCAGAAAATAAGATTACTGAGAAAATGAGCATTAGAAGTAGGACTTTAATAAAGAATACTGGGAAAATGAGCAAACCTCTGACTTGTAGACTACTTTTATGGCACTGAAATACTACTGGTTTACTAATACTGAAGTGTTAGGGCTGGGACTAGGAGTTAAAAAAGCTGTAACTAATGTGACCTCTTGACTTTGGGAAGGCAAATTGTCCTTGCGTTTTTTTGTGAAATATCCCCATGTCTGGGGATTATATTTTGCTGTCAGGCCTTCCTGTGGTTGTTTCCAGGAACTCTAGAGTTCTGAATGCTTCAAGCCTATCCCTGAGATATTTGTTCCACCTCTTTTTAGTTGTTGAAGAGCAGCCACCTCCCATAATTGTGGTGCCAAACCAATCAAATTTTGATCTCGTTTCACCAAATGCATGGTGAGGCTCACAGGTTCCAAGCCCATTAACATTTGTGTGTCCTGGCACTGCACAACAGGGAAAGCAGAGATGAAATGACCCAGGAAAGGATGTTGAGACAAGACAAGGGATGTCAGGATAATGTGTAGAGTCAAAGTCAAGGAGAAGTTACTGCATGGATCAGAGATGTTCTGAAGCATGAAAAGAATCCATGGAGGAAGAGAGGAAGGAGGAGGAGGTGGAATTAGCTGATACTTGGTGTCACTGTGCCTTTCAGGAGTTGCTGGGCTCTTGAGACAGGTTGTTAAAGAAGAAGGTGCTGCAGAGAGATGGCTGAAAGCCATGCTGCTTCCCTGAACAAAGAGGAAACTGCTTGGTGAGAAATGCAGTCTGCAAGAGGATAGATTTTATACTTGGGCCATGTAATTTGCAAGCAAAATTTGCAAACAAAAGGAAATGTCAAGGGAATCAAAAGAATCTGTGAGTTCAAACTGAATTCAAGACATGGGTTCAGTCAAAAATGAAGGAAGAAGGAAATTGAAAGCACACAGTGAAAGAATTGTGCTTTTAGTCTGATACTGCTGCTTCATTTCAAAGCATTTTGCAATTAACTTTAACCTGCAAAATAGTATTGTTTTAAAATTTAACAAAAAAGAGCAGAAACTTAGACTATTTTTTTGTTGTTGTTTAGGTCCAAAGAGAAATTAAGAATGGATCTAAAATTCTGTTACGCGAGATTTTGTTTTGATTCTCTTAAACAAAGTGTGTGAAAAATATTTCACTTTCATGGCAGAACTGTTTTTCTTGGACACAGTTCTCAATAAACCTCAACACATATTTGCTTATTTGCACCATATGCACCTGTCACGGTAGGAAATTCAGGAAAAATGCTTTTTTCTTGGAAATGCTCTGAAAATAGAAGGAGAATCTGACTGCCAGAGCAGTCACCTGCTCACAACCAGTGCTTTTAGGGCTCCTTTCCTCCAAAAACAGACAGAATTTTTACCTGAGAACTCATATGTCTCTTGGAAAGTCAATCAATCTTGTACGTTCAGCTTAGGCATTTAACTCTTTTAAACCAGGAATTCACTGTTCAGTATATTTGAGAAGAATGCCTTGTTAAATTCTTGCTCTGTTTGATTCCTAGTTATTAGCAAAAAATTGTATGGAGGGAATGAAAACCTTTGTTTTTTTCAGTTGTTTTCTTGGCTCTTATATCTTCAGATTTTCCTTAACAGTAAAAAAAAAGAGACAGATGTACCACTGAAACTCTGTGTGCTCTCTTATAAACTGAGAACAAATAAAGAACTTCCTTAATAATCTGTCAATTTTAACATAATAAACAAAATTAGATATTCTGATAAGCAGTGTAACAAATACCTTACCCAATACAGTTCCATGGCAAAACCAAACTAAACCAAGCCAAAAAACAAAACAAAGCAAAACAAGAGTTCACGCAAAATATATGATTTTCTTAAAGATAAATAAAATCAAAGTTGCTAAAATATGAGGACTTCTGTATTAGAATTTACACTTTAGTAGTGTCTCTCTTCTTTCAACTCAGGTAAGCTTTTATATGGACTAAGTATGGTCCTTAATTCTCTTCCTTTGTCTCACTTTGACAGTAGGGATGGTTGTAGAATTGACTCTTCCAGTGGGGAAATAAGAGAAAGTCTGGGGTTTCTTTGATTTGAAGCCTTTCAGTGCCAAGATAAATGTGCATGAAGCAGAGGGAGGAGAACAAAGCAGGTGAGAGTAGTTCCTGTTTCAGGTGTTGAATCCACTTCCTACACAAGGCTGAGGTGGGAAGGGTGGAACACACGGTCCTGTCAGGCTGGCACAACAACCCTGTTTTGCCTATATAATTGTCTATATGGTCTTCCTGGTAAGGCATTCACAGAGGTCTTGTGGGAGCTGCTTCACTGAGCCTTTAGAACTGCACTGAGAAGAGGGAGAAGTAGAAAATCATGGATGAAAAATGTGGTGTAAAGAGAAAAGACTGGAGAAAGATGGTGGGAAGAAAAAAAAAAAAAAAAGTGGTATAGGGCTTATTTCATCTGTTTGGAAAGACTGAGCAGTCAGCAATGCTGCTTGGACATTTCTGTGAAAGCGTTTCTAAAAATCACAGGAGAAATGCAGCAATAAATTCCAGAGTCACGAAAATATCTTATGCTCTGTTAGCCCATTGCTTCCTCTCTTCCTGCATGGAAAGAATGAGGAGGGTCAGAAGATTATCCCTATGTGTTTGTGACTAGCACTGAAATCCAGCTCCTCCTTCTTTGTTTATACTAGTTGCAATTTTAAGTCCTCTGATGGCCATGGCAGATGGATTTGTGTGTGTAATCTAGGACAAACTATCTAGGACAATTTAGAATACAGACTTGCACTAAAAAACCCAGGCTATTTCACTGGAAACAGATGTCGTTAGTCTTTTACCCAGTCAATTGAAATTTCCCCTGAAATGATCACATTACATGGATGAACCCATTCTATGGAAAACAAGATTTCAGAGCAGATTTCTGTGTTCCAAATGTGGGTCTGACATTTCTAATTCTGGAGAGATTTTAGCCTGTTAGCAGTGCTAACTGTTTCCCAAGGGAAAAGTTCTCAAGAAATAAGCTTCTCAAAACAATCTTGGCAAACAACTATCCTTTCCCAAAACAATCTTTCTCCAGGTGGTGGTTTGCTGTTTCTCTAGTTTCACCAATGGAATTAGAGAGGTGTCATTCCTTGTCACCAATCAGGTTGGGTCTGTATCAGAACACTTCATAAAAGGTGGTAATATTAGACAATAAAGCCTTCTGTACTCTTTGCCTTCTGAAATACTTGGAGTCTTCCATCTTTCTTTCATGTCCTACAGTGACATTCCAAATCCTGTTTTACAGGCTGTGTGTGTGTCCATTAAAATTGAATTTACAATATTAAAAATGCGCTAAGACAAACAGAGGTGAAATCTTGTGTGTATAATGTTACCCTGGTTTTTCTGAGTCTTTTATAGCCTTTTGAATTTTCTTAAAATGGAGTCAGATCTTTTTAGTTACTGTAGAATATTGGAATATTAGAAGCAGTTCTACCTTTTTCCCACAGATGTAACATAAACAAATCCTTTGCTTTTCATTCTCTGTCCTTTGTTTGCATATTTCTAACCTGAAAACAACTGTAACTGACAGTTGGTTTAGCCACTTGGCTGAAAGGCGAAAAACCCCAGAAGCCAATCTTCTGCTAGACCCACAAATGTATAAAAAGTAAGAAACAAAGAGGCTCTCTCTCCGCCTGGACTCAGCCTTGAGCCAGATCGGAGGAATCTCTGCCTGGAAAATCTCTCTCTCCGTGTGACTGCTTTTCGTGTCTTAGTGACAGTATAATATACCCATATTTGTATCAAAGAGAAAGAGAGTTATGGAACTGGATGGTGGCTGGATGAAATGTTGGTCTTTACAAAATCATTTACAAATGTGATAGAAAACTCCAAAGCAGAAGGAAAACAAAACAAACATCCAATTGTAAAATGCTGTCATGAACCAAAATTGTAAGAACCGTCAGGGACAACCACATTTGTCCCCTTCTCAGTTTCTGTAAACAGATTAGGAATTATCACCTGGTAGGAGGAAAGTGAAGATGATTCCCAACTTGTAAATTTGAACTCCTCTTGCTAGCACTGGAGAATGTGCTGTGAGCAAGAACTTGAGATTGCTCTCCTGCTGGAAAGTGCAGCTCAGATGGAATCCTGCAGAAATCCTGGAGAATCTCTGTAGTGCCATGGAAGCAGAGAGGAAGAGCAGAGGGCAGAATGGATATGGTAAAAACTTCTTTGTTTAAAATTCTGCCATGGTGAGGGATGAATGGGTTTTGGACCGGAAAAGCAGAGAGTCCAGTAATTTGTATCATCTCTGGAATATGTATGGTACAGCTTCGAACGTTCCTAATGCGCCACAGATGGTCTGGTTGGGCAGCAGGACTGCCAAAAGTGAATGTATGAAATTAATCTCTTTTTCGCTCTATCACACCATCTGTTGCCAGCTCATTGCGTCTGTTAATAATAACAAGTAATTAATAACAATTTCAATAATTTAATTAATAAGTTCCTGATTGATTTGAAACCCTTTTTATTGGGGCTTGCTGGTTTAGTCTTGCGTTCTTTTTGTCTGTTCAGGTTACAAGAACAAAGTTTGACCCATTTTCCAAATGACCAAACATATAAGTTAAATTTTGTGTCTACTCTTCATGCTGACATATAAGTTCTGACAAAGTAGAAAGTCACTTATCATTGAGGCTGAAGAACAGATTTTAGAACTTTGCTGGATTTTGATTATAATGAGTGCACTTCTGTTAATATCAGGTACAACCTGCCTGCAGTAAGGTGATGGTCCCTAACTATTGTTATGCTGTTCTTTAGGAGAAAAAAATATATATTTAACTAGGAAGTAATAAAACTTTCCTTTAGTTTATTCTATTTCCACAATATTTTTCTCCCACTAACATACACTTCTCATTTATTTTTTATTATATGCATTATGCCCTTTACAACGTTTTTTGTTTATTACCATATAACTCTTTACTTTCTCTTTGCAAATCATTGCTCAAAAATTTCTGATACCATAATTTTGCATCCGTCTTACAAGGTTTTAGGCATCTAAAATAATTTATTATGAGTAATAACTGCATTTTTTTTTCATCTTTTCCTTATAAGTGTGTTTTCAAACTTAATTAAGCATAGCCATATTCATAACAGGATGAAAGGTTCCAAAAATAAGCACAAACACCGTTCCTCATGATTTGAATTCTTTATATATTTATGTTAATTCAATCATCTTCCCCAGGCAGATTGAGCTACTTATTTTATTTCCTTTTACATTAGATTTTTATTTTTCCTCTATGATGTTTTATGTCTATCTGCTCTTTCTAATATCAACGTATTCACAATTTTATCAAAGCCACAGGCTGGGGAGCGAGGCAGAAATCAGAGTAGTGCCCCAGCCCCCACTGCACTCCTACAAGGGAGTATCTCAATTATTTCTGGTGTTTTGTTGCTTTCCAAAGACATGAAGGAAAGGCCAGAATCGAACCTTTCTCTCAACATCTTTTACACATCCACCATGCGTTACTCTGTTTACTTTTGTCATATTTTTAAATTTTTTTTTTGATTGATGTCATGTGAATCAACCAAATTACTCTTTTTTGATAGCAGCATCTGCTGGGTTGTTTGGGTTTGGGTTCTTTTGAGTTTGTTGTTGTTGTTTTGTTTTGTTTGTGGGGTTTGTTTTAGGATTTTGGGTTTGATTTTCTGTTTGTTTTGTTGTTTGTTGGTTTTTGGTGTTTGTTTTTTTGTTGTTGTTTGTTTGGGGGTTTTTGGTTTTTTTTTTTTTGTTTGCTTGCTTGTTTGTTTGTTTGTTTGTTTTTCCTGAAAGATATTACAATTCCATAAAGCCCCCCCCCCTTTTTTTTTTTTTTCTTAGAGAACAGGTGTAAATAATTCCATTGCACATTCAGTGCTGTTTACTTTGTTATAATCAAACTCATGTGTTTCAGATGTTTCAGATGAAGGAAATGCTGGAGTTATGAATCAGGTACTACATTTGAAGAGAAAATTCCCTTTCCTCTCTCCTCCCCACACTTGAGTTTAGCTCATAACTTGGAAAACAGCATTCAGGTTTGCACCTGGGTTTGAGTTCTTGCATCAGAAAGCTCAATGAGAGCTTCTGCTTTTGAATTTAGAAGGCCCCAAAGAAAGTATTCCTGGAATTGTTATTTTTAACCTTCAGCATTAAGCCTGTCCCCCTGTGTAAATACTTGCCTTTAAAAATCCACTCACCCTGTGGCCTAGAACATTGCAGCAGTGGATCCCAGGTGTTAATTATGTATAAACACACAAAAAAAGGTGGTATGTGTGTTTTAGGTGGGTTTTTGGATTGGTTTTTGACTCTTTCTGTAGTAGTATATAAAGTTTTGATGAGGTTTCCAAGGAATGGTGCTTCAGAAAAATAAGAAGGGAGAAGAGCATTGGCCAGAAGAAGGCTCTAAAATTCCTTTTTTGCCTTTTTTAACAATGTGTTTTCATTAAATTTTGTGAATAGTCATTCTACCTACTGTCTTCAGAAAGGAATCTACATGGGGATATACTAAAATCTCTTTTTGTTTTTGCTCAGTAAGTGTTTCTACATCACAAAAAGCAGAGCACATAGGAAAAAAGGCTTTTCTAGCCCTTTTTTTTTTTTTTTTTTTTTTTTTTTTTTTTTTTTTTTTTTTTTTTCCTTAGGAAGCCTTAAAAGTAGATATGGTGCAGTAATCTGATTCAGAATAATGTAAGTGCTGTATTAAAAATGAAATGTGATATTAAAGAATCATATCGAAGTCCTGGGAAATAGGTTTCTAGTCTCACCATTTTCTTCGGTTTCATTAATATTGGTCACGTACAATCCTTATTTTGTCTTCCAAGCCAACTGAATTTTTATCTGTACGTGTTCACAAGGACTGCGGAGAGGGGAATATCAGAGTTGAGGTGCAACATGAATTGGATGTCATTTTCTCTGCCACTTGTGTAATCTCTAATAACAGAGGCATCTAATAACCTCCATTTCTTCCTGACAGCTCACTGAGCTGGGAATGCAGGTTCCTGCTGCTCGCCAGGAGCTGTTTTATTGACTGAACTCTGGAGAAGTTGTCTCAGATTTAAGGGTGTGCTGAATTACAGCCAGTTGCACTGAGCAGAAATCCTCAAAATACATTTTAATTATGGCTTTTACTGATACGTGAATGCAGAGAGAAAATCCCACTCTCTCCATTTGTCCACAAGAAGGAAATATAAGCAAGATTAAGGCCTAGTTGATTCTTACAAGTCTGGATTCTTTCTCAGGAGGCAGTGAGGGGAGTGAGTTCCATAATTCCACAGCCTGTGCAGTGCATTTCTGTTCTGAAGGAATGTACCACTCTGCCAGCACAAAGAAATGTGCCTTACTCATTCCATTATACTGGTTTAGTATTTGTACTAGAGAAGTCTTTATATTACTATTACTATTATTACTATTACTATTACTAATTACTAATACTATTATCTTTATCTTTATCTTATCTTTATCACGTTTATCTTTATCTACAGTATAATATTATTGTTTATTGATAATTGTATTATTTATAGTATTAATTTCATTGTTTATTATTATTATAATTTCGTTGTATTTTCTCCTTTGAACTTTGACAGAGGAAAGCTGGAATTTGATGCCAAAACTTCCCGGCAGGACCAGAGAGAGGAGTCATGGACTGAAGTCCCACCTTACACCTGTGCCTGTGTTTGGTGGGGTGGTGTTGCATCCAGCCAAGTAAAGCCAAAGGGAATGTTATTTGAGAGGATTTTTTAAAAACCTTGAGACTGAGAGAATATAATTCGTAGAGGTGTTTTCATCACAGAACATTTTTGACCAGGAAACAATATCAAGCACTAAGTATAAACACAGCTTAATGGAGCCACCAGCAGACCTCCAGCGCAGCAGTCTCCTGGCAGCTCGAGATTTTGGGGAGGCATCTGAAAGCCAGATTATTTTCTCTGAAACTGTGAAATTCTGTCCGTTCCCTTGACATGTGTGAAGCGTTTCTGCTGCCTTCTGAGGCTGTGCTGGCTTTGAGAGGACAAGGGCGGCCTGTCCCCTGCCTGTCCCCTGCCTGTCCCCTCTCTGCTCCTTCCCTGCTTGGGGGCCAGACCTTCAGCAGCTCCGAACGCCCAGGGACCAGGTGATGGAGTCAGAACTGTGACTGTTCCACAACCGCTGCCTCTGAACTCAATTTTGGGTTTCCCCCACACACTCTTATTTGTTTTTAAGTAGCTGAGGTGTTCCTTTCCTGTTTTTCTTGTGTAGCGGATTATGAGAGTGCTTTTTTTTTTTTTTTTTTTTTTTTTTTTTTTTTTTTTTATCTATTAATTTCTTACTACAAATGTGAATCTAACCTTTGGCTTCCTAAAGCATGATATTTAATTTTTCACTCCCAGCTCTTACTGAGGCCATGTCCTGCAGAGAAGTATCCTGCTAAAGTTGCACCCAGCAGGACTGCAGCAGTGTTTTGCAAGTAGTACTGATAACCCCCCTGAGACATGACTTTAAAGAGTTAAGATTTTAGCTAAGGGTTAGAAGCAATTTATATTGATCAAGATGTAAGTTAGATTAGTAAATGATAGGTTAATGATTATTAGATGCCCAAGCTAGAGCTAACTGTTATATTATGAGCTTGTTTATAGAAAAAGTGCAGTAAGTGAAGCGTCATAGGAACAGATTGAAACCAGTAAGAACAATGGCCAGCACCTGGACTTGGTA
This sequence comes from Tachycineta bicolor, assembly GCA_025960845.1. Classification (NCBI taxonomy): domain Eukaryota; kingdom Metazoa; phylum Chordata; class Aves; order Passeriformes; family Hirundinidae; genus Tachycineta; species Tachycineta bicolor. The sequence continues at coordinate 3,458,067 of JANEHK010000051.1, forward strand.
TCAATCAATCACGAAGCAGGGGACCTTGGACAGTGCCAGAGGGACACAGAGACCTGATGAAGACTCTCCTGACTTCATCCTTTGAGACCACTGACCCAATTCAAGAGATGGATTGCACACGTGTGAAGGACTGACAGCCTCATTTTAGTACAGAGCGGGGATGGGAGGTGCTGGGGTTATGCACATGTCTTGTATGTAAGAGCTTGGAGAATGAACAGAGAGCAAAGAGCCTTGTTCGGGGCGGCCACGCCTTTGGGAGATGACTCCCGTGCTGCCCGTGGTGAATAAACACACCACTGGATAACTTTAATTGGTTAGAGGGTCTTTGTCCGTGACTATATCGGCTTTCAATGACTCAACATATATTCCAAATTTTCTTATTTGATAGGAAGTTCACCTGGCATCAAACATTGAACTAGCTGATTTATCATTGTAGGACAATAAAGCTGTTGAGTTTTAAACTGCAATTTAAATGGAAAATGCAAGTTAATCTTGAGTTTAATCAAAAGATACATGTTAATGTTGGAATGCCATTGGGGGTAGCAGCTTTGGCTTTCATTTCAGCTGGGTTCTTAACCCATCTCAAGGTCGGTGTCTATCTTAGTTGATCACCTGGATCCTCTCATGGCACCACGTGAGCTCCTCCTGACTCCTGTGGGTGCTCATTTCACCCCAGATATTATTTCCAGGTGCTTTTTTTTTTTTTTCTCTCCACAGATCACGACTAACTGAGAACAGATTCTCAACATCCAGGTAGCTCCAGTCAGGTGTCAGCACTCATAGCCACTCTTCCCAGCGTTAATTCAGATTTACAGATGCATTTTGTACTAATATCTGTATGTATAATGTACACAGAGCCGTGTAAAATGTGATTTCCTTGTCATCCTGCCCACGGAGGTTATCCAGGTGAGCTTCAAACACTCTTTGAAGGGTTCTTGCCAGAGGCAAAGCTCTTCCCCTCCAAAGCGTGGCAGCTCTGCACAAAAGCGTGGTCAGTTGTCAAGGGGAAAGAGCTCCATTTCTGGGATGTGAAAGAGCAAACAGAAAGAATTAATCAATATTTCAGAAGTTTTTGATGGGAATAGATGTGCTGATGAATTTGAATGGATATTGCTGTGCATTTTTTCCTAGGAGTTTTGCTCATGGTTGATTTTGGTGCTCAGTCCAGTGTTGCACTAATGTCCATTACCATTGAAATGCTCTTGAAACGTCTGAAGAAAGGGAATATTGACTGAGGCAGAATGTAGAAAAGGGTTTGTGCTTTTCCAGCTTCCTAGATGTGTTTTATGTGGAAATAATCACCATGTTATTAATTCATAACTTGGTTCTTTCTACAACCCATGGAAGTAATAGATAAATATTAGCCAGAAGTCAAATTGCTTTATGTGGTGCAGAGGTTTTTTTTCCTAGAGTTTCATTGTTCTTATTTTAGATGTTATTCCTTTTGTATCATTTTATCCTATTAGAATTTGCCGTCCTAAAATACCATTTAAAAAGGATTTGACAACAAAAGAAATACGAGATCCACTGTGTTTAAATCCATGCTGAGACATGTATTGCTCTCATGTTAATGCAGGATTTAATTTCACATGCTTCACTTTATGCCAAGTCAGAGCAAATAAATATCTTGTTCTGTTATAATCTGTCCTGGGCCTTTTGTTTCTAATGGATCAAAAATCCTCATTCTAAAGGAAAAACAAAAACAAAAACAAAAACAAAAACAAAAACAAAAAAACCCAGTGTGAGCGAGGGAAACAGAAGTATTTGATTCAAATGATATGAGCCCATTCCAAAAGAACATCACAGATATGATAAAAATAAAGGGAAAAAGAGAAGAATCTACATTTTGGAGAGACAAAAAATGTCTTTAAAGAGCCCTAACTTGCTGCACCATGGATATCAGAAAATTGACTGAAATTGCAAGGAGAGGTGCAGCTCAAATCTTGCACTTCCACACTTCATCTTTCTCATAACATGAAAATGAACAAATTGCTTTGCAGCTGTTGATTTCAAAGTTCTCTTTTCTCACTCCACTTTCATCCTAGATTAGATGCTGAGAGGCTTTTTACATAAATAGAACTGTTAATGGTTAATAATTAACTATTATTCACAAATGAATAGAAGAAAACATATAATTCTTTGAATTATGACCTTTATGAAAGATATGAGAGCATAATTTATTTTCCTATAAGTTAATTTGAAGAATGATTGCTCCCTGACAGGGTAAGTAGGACTATGGATCTGGAAACCCATATCCTATGATTTACACCATTATTTATTTTCAATTGTTGTTATTTTATTCTTGGCACATTGAAAACATGAAGTAAAAAATATTGATATCAAAAGAAATGCTTTAATGGTCAAGTTCTCCAAAGTATTTCACACTTAAAATCTTTATTTTTAGACTGGATTGAAATGTCACAAAAAAGAGGCAGCTCTAGTTTGTTCAGTTTCCATTTCCATATAAACCCTTTCTTACTTACAAGCTACAGAATTAATGACAAATCAGTTTTTTGTGGGTTTTTGTCCCCAATTTGACTTAAAATCATAGAAAAATAGCAAATCAGGAATATGTGAGGAATTATTTTCCCCTTTCATGTGATTTTCAGAATTAAATTAGTATGCATAATCTGGGTTTTAGGATTATTTCTCATAATAAAACTCTTACCTATAACATGTTGAATAATATTAATAAAATATTATTCAAAATTATAACTAATGTTTACACTATTGTTAACTCTTTAATGATTTTAGACCCAGTGTGCAATGCCAGAACTCACAGTGGGACTGGGTTTGTTTTGGATTCTTTATTTTTTATGCAGTATAAAAAGTGACAAGTTTCATAGGTGCATATTCAAGGGAAAAATCCAAACAAACAAGGAAATAAAATTAGGTTGAATGTGCAAAGTAAGTTTGTTTTGACATGTAATATTGAAGCTCTTTGTTATTACTCGGAATTAAAATGGTAATTTGATCCTTTACTGAGGAAATTATAATTTTTAGATTTTGCAGAAAATATCCCACATATTTTACAAAACCCATAATATTGTTTTCTGAGCATTTGTTGCATCTCCTTGAAATTACACTTTTGAAATGAGTTATTGTCTTGTTTTGATGAAAGTAGAACATTTGGTTTCTTTCTTCTCGAGGCATTCTTTGAATGCTCTGCCAGTTTTACACAGTTACATTGAAATATTGTTGATATATTTAATGTTTGCCTCTGACATTTCAGAAAACACTCTGAATGTTGTTATCGTGGAGGGCGTTTTTGTGCCTATTTTGCACCAACACCAAATTAAAATATCTGTGAGATTTCACAGAACATCCTCCTCCTCCTCCTTATTTCTGCATGAGGAAGCTTTGCCTTCTTGAGCATCTCTGCTTCCTGGAGACATCTGGGGGCACAATTTACATGTGCAAGTTCAAACTGATCAATATTTAAGCAGAGATTATGATTTATAACCTCTCTTGCACAAGAAGGAACAGTTTGCTTTGTACTTCATGATCTAATGCGATTTCTGCTCTGGGATAAATTCCCTCAGCCTGTTGCAGATGTATCTGAAAAGGCCAAGGCTGACTTTTGTGTGTGGTGCTGGGTGTAACTTGCTCTCTTCACTTTAAGCTTCTTGGGTCTGGTTGAGCCACGTGAGCTGGGTAAGTTTTTGCAGATGCAAAATTTCAACAAAAGTGATTTCCATCACACAGAACTGAAGCATGGAATAAATTACGGATAAAAAGGAGACCCTAAAAGTACATTTTGAATAGCCACTAGAAAGTGAAAGCTTTTATTTCTCTGATGTTTGCAATGCAGCCATTCCTGTATTTTATTTTACTACACACTTTAGTGGCGTGAACAATGTGTGGTGGATTGAAGGTGATGGAGATAACATTCTCTTTTCTACCAGGGGTTGTGAATAATACCATGATTTTTTACCTGTTTTTATAGCTGCTGAAAGCTCTCGGGTGGATGTCCACAATGAATTGAGAGAAACAATGATGATATTTTCTCCCCTTTAACTTTTTCTTACCTTAAGCTCTTTCCTTTTTCCTGTGTCCTTCATTTTCCATTGAAATAAGAAACACTCCTTGAACAAGAGGCAACAAGAAAAATCTTTAAACTTGTACTCATGCATTTGCTGATTCTCCTTCCTCTTTCACTTCAGTCACACCTGTAAGTTTTGATTTTCATTCTTTTCAACTTCATGAAACATTTATCTTGTAAAGGCAGCAATAAATAAGAACACCGAGGGGAAAAAAAAGGGATCTGCTGTGTTTTAATCATCTAAGTCTGCAAACTGTAGCAGTATGAATTTTAACTTCCCCTTGGAGAAAAGAATCAGGAATTGTTTAAAAGTTATATTTTAGTGATTATTCCAAGGCTTTATCTGTTTTCTGTTTGGCTGTTGTTGTACCTGGATTTACCATAATATTTGTTAGAAATCTAGCATATTTTCAGCCTCAATAATACTCCACTTGAAAACTGACATCATCATTGAGGTCCTCACTGGTTCTTACTTTTGCGGGGATGGAACACCCTCATTTTAAGTATGTGCTAATTGTATTTGGAGATACCCTGAATATTTTCTACTGAATTAATTTTATATATATATAATTAATTAAAATAAGGAGGACTCCCAAAGGATGAATCTGTGGATTAAATGCAGAAAGGAATCACTAGCATGATGGTTATGAGAACCTGATATAAGCAACTACTATAAGAAACCCTGTTTTTTGTTAATTTCAACAAAGCACTCTCTTAGTGAAGTGAGTACAGATATTTAGAGCTGAATAATCCAGTCATACCTTACTTCAAGCACTTATAAGTATGCAGTGTGCCAAAAAGACTGGAACTGCAGTGAGGAGGTGATAAAATGTATTTTGCACTGTTTTGTCCTCATGTTATTGCTCCTTGCTCAGCAAATAATTTATTATGCTGGCTCTTAATAAATAATTGATGGAGAACTGATAAAACAAAATTTACGGAATATGGAGAGTGTTTTATTAGAACATTAATATGCTACAGGTGTGTTTTATTGGTCAATTAACACACGCCTCGAGGTGTGGGGTGATATATGAGGCTGCTGTGGGAGGCTTGGATGAGCAGGATGGTAAAACACATCCTGGAGGGGCTTAATGGTGCTGGAAAGTGGGGAAAGATACTTCAGAAATTGCACTGTGGTTTGGAGGTGCAGGCTAACTTTAAACAAGGAAGCAGGAGCTCTGGAAGTAGGCTAAAAATAGCAGTGAGGGGCTTTTATGTAAATTGATTTACTCTGTTATTTGGGAGAAGGTATCTTAGGGCTAAGGTGGTTTCCATTAATTTCCCAGCTTTCCCAGCAAAGTTGTAAAAGTTAGTTTACCTCCCTCATACTTTATTTACAAGGCCATGTACAATGCAAGTCTACTTGTTATCCTTGAGTGCTGCTCTTAATCAAGGAGTGGTGGGAATACAGCCCAGACTTTGGGGCGCTTTTAAAATCCTTCTTTTAGAAATAGATTTCTTTATATCCAATAGATAAGCGTTTTTGGGGGTTGGCTAGATTGTTTTGTTTTGTTTTTTGTTTGGTTTTTTGTTTGTTTATTTGGGGTTTTTTTGCTGGTTGGATGGGGGCGTTGTTTGTTTTAGGGCTTCAGGTTGGTTTTTTTTTTTTTCTTTTTGTGGTTTGCTTTGTTTGTTTGTTTGGGGTTTTTTTTTGTTTTGGTTTGGTTTTTTTGTTGTTGTTGTTTTGTTTTTGTTTGGGTTTTTTTCTCCTTTATGTGATATTTGTTGCTTTTTCTCTACATTTTGGAAAGGCTTACACGGTATCATTGACTATCATTAGATTTCTCCTCTCTTCTCCCTCGTCTGGTTTTCATTCCATGCACAAGGGGAGATGAGTAGCTTTAGGCTCCCTTTTTTGAGCAGAGTGGCTGCGGGGGAAGACGGAAAACTGCTCCATTGGATGTTGGTGTGTTCCAAGGGGAAACTCTCTTAACTACGTGCAAAGGGCAGAAGGCTCTGAGAGCAAAGGGCTGGCAGCAGCAGCTCAGTCCAAGAGTCCAGCTGACCCTGGAGAAAGCAACAGGCACAACAGGCAGTAGCAAATGCTTGCAGGAAAAGTGTTAGAGTGGAGCAAACGTACAGATAATTCTCTAGGTATGGCTTTTCATATTTTTGTCTGCAGTATTCTTCACCAGAATATTATATCCACACCATTTTGCTTAATAGCACTTGGGGGAGTTCTCTTCCATTTGCCTAAGAGGTTTTTAATCTTTCTGCCTATTAACATCCAACCTGTCCTTTTGGAAGGTATTCCATCATTTTTATTCTGAATTTTGAAGGACAAGTTTGATTTACAACTTTGCTCTTTATGTTCAAGCTGCTGCCACATGCTCACATCCCTATGGATCTTGTGCTGCAAGGTGTGGTGAAATTATCAATATTCAGTCACTCATCCTATATCCCCTCAGCTGTGTTCTTACTCATGCTGAAGAAACCTCAGCTGTTTTCTGCTCTAAGCAAATTTTGTCACCTTTTTTTTTTCCTTTGCTCTTTTCAAGTAGCTTATGCATATATTAAATACCAGGGGTTCCTATGAAATGTTATGGAGTTTGTCAAATTTTAATCCCCCTGACTGGTTTGTCCTCTTTCCCACCAGTTTAAGGAGCACACAAGGGAAATTTTTCACCTCACACTAAACGTGTCTTTGTTGTGTAGCATAAAGTAGTGGTTTTGGGAATTCAGACGTTATCGTGTGCACAAACCTTGTTTAAAGTTTTTGAAAAATTCTTTTAGGTTTTAAAGGCCCTCTGTCTGTCTGCAAAATCCAGATGGCTTTTTGCTGCCTTTTTTAGGTCACCTTTGCCACGTTAAGTGAGACCAGTTGGCATGTTCAGCTGAAGCTGAGAATGGGCTGTACAGAGCCACCAGATGTTCTTCACCTGCTTTGGACATTGCAGTTTGCTGGGGTGAAAGAATGGAAACATCAAGAAATGTGGGGTTTTAATCTCTCACTCAAGACTTAGCTCCCCAAATTCCTCTCTGATCTATAACAGGACAGGGAGCAGAGGGGGAAAGTCTATTTTGAAGCAAATCTCTTCCTTCAACTCCCACTCGAGATGATCATCAAAATACCAGCCCTGCATTTGCTCCTGCCTGCTCAAACCTGCTTTTGTTTTGTTTTGGTTTGTTTTTTTTTTTTCCCTGTGTTGCAAAGGCAGATGGATTGCTTAGAAAGATTATTTTTACTTCAGCCGGTGATTACCCAATTAAATGCTATACCTGATTAAATGCTGGAAGAAGTATTTAAGATCATTAGTGGTAACAAGACTGGCAGAAGCAAGGTAGCATGTAGAATAAAAAGAACCTGCTGCCCTCCCTCCCAGCCCTTCTGTGAAGAGACAAGCTGAAAATGAAGACTGTGAAAGGAGCTGGACCTGTATCAAAAGCAGGGTGACTTGCAGAATTTCAAACCAGTGGCAAAAGCCAAATACAAAATGACTAGATGGGGGCTGATTTCCCTTTGTTCAGGGTCCAGGACAGGAATGTTTTTGCTGTGACTGAAGTGCTCACTTGTTCTATTGAACTTTCTACATGGAGATTTTCTGGTTTGTTTATTCCTGCCTTGCCCCGGGCTTGCTGAAATCAGTGGAATTATTTAGCAGGAAAGGTTCTGAGTAGAAACCAGATGCCCAGGTCCTGGAGTTTGGAAGGGAATACCACCTAGCTGCTCCAGTGAATGAAAAGCTGAGTCCTTCTGAGAAACAAAGTGGTTTGAGAGAAAACAAATGCCTCAGGGTTTGATTGAATGTGGTCGGTTGCGGACTTCAAGCCTGTGCCCACCTCCTGAGCACACCTGGGGCTTCTGCACTTCTCCAGCCAGTGTCAGCTTGACCCCAGGCTTGAAGACGGTTCCATTTATTTATTCATGCATGCATTTCTTTAGTTTTGGCTATTGCTTGGTCTTTCTTTTTTTTTCAGAGACAGTTTTGTTTGCACCTCGTCTGTCAGCCATCCAAAATCTGTGTGTCTGTGACCGCCAGTGGGGGAAGCTGCTCTCTCAAGGCTTTGGTGCCCTGCCCTCACTGCAAAGGTTTCCTTATCATTGTGGGGTTGGAATTAGCACTCTCATGTGGCTCATCTGAGCTGTTTAGTTCTCCAGGGTCAAAGCTCTGCTCAAATAAAAAAAAAATGTGTTCAGATGATTATTTGAAACTTTTGATATTTAATGGGGGTGAGGATGTCTGTATGACAAAACAAGGCACTGTATAAAGGAAAAAAAAAAAAAAAAAAAAAGATTTCCTGCTGAATTTTCATGCAAATCATATTGTGGCTGACTATTTTTTAAATGGAAAATATAATTTATAATTGATAATTTATTGGGCAGGCAAGAATCTTTTCCAGCCCTGCCTGAGATCCAGAAGAGAGTGATGGGCAGGGGCTTAGCAAGGGAATGTGATATCCAGACAAAAAATTACCAGCACTGCTTTTGACTACAGATGAACCAAAGTTGTTTATAGTAAATACCTCTGAGAAAAAAGTTTTTTGAGAAGGACTGGTATTTTGTCTGTCAGATCTGCTTCAGGCCTAATGATTATCAGCATCTCAGCTGCTTCAATTCCCTGATGAGCTGCCTTGAAAACATGAGTTTTATAAATCGCCTCACAATGCTGCAGTACAAAGCCCTGGTGATCAGCAATGCAGTGACCACGTTTACGGGAAGAAAAGACATCATTTCAGGGAATAATATGAGAATGTATCAACTCCACACATCTTGATTGCAGACTCTGCAGGTAGCCAAGGTTTCTGTGGCTTACTCCTTGACCTTCACCTTCGCTTTCACAGCCTGCAAACTTCTCAGAGACGTGCGTGGTGTGAACGGCATCTTAATAGCTGCAGTGCCTGATGGAGAGATCCCCTTCCATCCTTAATTGGGAGGCAGCTTCACAAAGATCTGCTGCTCCCTGCCTGCAGCTGCATAGCATCTCTGGGGAAAATAGGACAATTTTTAACAATGAAAGTTGGCTTTAGAGTGCATATTTATGTTGGGATCTATAAATATTCCAACACTTTTGACAGATGTTGAGTTTTTATATTTTTGCTTCTCTTCCTACTTCATCTCACATCTCTCTACTCTCTTTGACCTGGAATAATTTTTGCTACCTGTGGAGCCCTGGTCACTGAGAATTCCAGGCTTTCTGTGCTCACAGGCACTGACCCCCAAGCAAACACTGCACTTGACCTGATGCCTTGGAGAAGGCTTCCAAAACTGAGTGACAGCACTGGGATCGTGGGTGTGTGGTTTGAATAGAAGTGTGTGATATCACAGGATGGAAAACTTAGAGTTTAAGGGTTTAGAATATAGTAATGTATATGAGGCAAGGTGAAGATTTTAGGGCATAGGCCAGTCCTTCTTTTTCACCTCCTTCTTCATGGGTCTGGGTGGTGTTTTGTAATTGGGTACAAAAAATCCACATTGCAGGCCATGGGGGGGTTGGTTATTGGGTTAAAAATAAAAATAATTCAGGTGTCATTTCTTAATTGGATTGTTTATCCTTGAAAGACCCTGTATAGAGATAGAGACAGAGCCATTTTTCACTTTGCTAGCTAGAACTCACGGTTTGTAAGGCTGTACTATAGATAAGAATTAATAAACATCGGAGTCCGAACACAAAACAACGTCTCGAGCATTTAGTCCTGGCTCTGGTAGAAAAGAAGATAAAAAAGCAACAGCTTTTGATGAATGATAAATACCTATTAATGAATGACAAACAGCAAGTTCAGGCCACAGCATGCTTTCCCAAGGACAGGGCATGGATGGGGTGGCAGATCCGGTGTGCCTTCAGCAGAGAAATCTCTTCACATGTGAGTTGAAGTGGAATTCCCTGCCTTGTGTCACATGGATATTTTCCCTTTTGTGTTACCTCCCCTTGCTGCTCCCACTCCCCCCTTTTATGGTGAGAAGGAGAAAAGGACTAATTAGACTAAGCAGAATCATCTTCAGATGATCCAGGTAATGTGTCAAGAGATCAACAGGGCCTTGTTATCCCAGGGCACCTGCAAAAGGAAGCGAGACAGGGACTGAGTGCTTTCAGGAGGTAAGAGCTGTTCAGCTTTAGGTTGGTAGACCTGTTAAGCAGATGTGGGTTGCATCTGCTTATACTCTCTGTGCATCCTAAAATCCATGGGATACAGTGAAATTTGAGGAAATATTTTAGCAAGCGAGCTTTACTCTCTTCCGAACTCATTGTTTACAGCAGCTAAATATAATCTCAGCCCTTCAGAATAAATGAAAGTGATATTTTTAAGGCTGAAAATAAAGGCAGGGCTAAGGGTATCTGTGCAGAAAGAAGGCACAAACCATCAGAAATGAATGGTAGGGGCAGCAATGGCAGGAGAAAGTGATATTTCAATGAAGTTGTGCTGCAGTACAAGGCTGGGACATGCTTTACAAGCAGGTGTGTTGGCAATTTTGGTTCTGCACAGCTGCAGAAAAAAAACAAACAAACAAAAAAAAACAAACAAACAAAAAACCCAAAACCAAACCAAACAAACAAAAACCCCAAAAACAACAACAAAAAACCCACCAAAAACAAACAAACAAACAAACCAGCTCCCCAAACCTGGAGAATAAGAGTGAGTCACCAGGCTCTCAACACCACACTGCCACTTGGAACATGCTAGACCAAGATTCATTTTCAAAAGGAGCGGAGATATCTCACGTCTTTCAGATTTTTTTACCATTATCAGAATCTGTAACTTTTTCAATAGCCAGGTTTTGGGGTTTTTTGATGGTTTATGTGTACACAATGAGTCAGTTTCAGGTCTTTTGGCTCAATTCTTCCAGCCCCTTCTTTGGCTCATCCTCCCTCCGAGGGTCATATGTTAATTAGGCATCAGGCTAATGGACTTTGGCAATCTGCAAATTGCAGCTCTAAATCTACTTTAAACTTAACTAGAATACATGGAACCTACTTTATTTTTAAACAGCTCTCTTAAAAGAGAACTAACCTACTAAAATGATAGAAGCTTATTTCAAATGTTTGTTATGTTTGTGGTATTTTCTGCATGCATGAAGCAACTCATTCATACCAAAACCAAATTCAATCATCATAAGATGTCAGAACAGTGATTCCTATCATGCTCCCATAGAATTTGTTTCCATGATGAAAACAAAAGACAAAATTAGGCAAGATCATGAAAAAATCCTAATAGTAACTCTAGAACGTAATATTTCTTTATTTTCTTTTTTTTAGCTTGAAGTAAATTTTCCTGGTTTTCTAAGATAGAAAACTGATTTTTTTTTTTTTTTTTCTATTTACTAGGAAGGTATATTCAGTTTTGTTATAGAATACCATAATTGCTTTAGCAGGCTACTTCAAAGAAAAGAGCATACCTTCCACAGAAAAAATCATCTCACCTAGGTGTTACAGAGGTTGGTTTTTCTGTTTGTTGTTTTTTTTTGTGGGTTTTTTTGTTTGTTTGTTTTGTTTTGTTTTGTTTTGTTTTTTGGTGTTTTTTTGTTTTGTTTTGTTTTGGTTTTTTTGTTTTGTTTTGTTTTGTTTTGTTTTGTTTTCTTTTTTTTTAATCAGTATTTCCAGTAAAACCACATTTGTACCTAATCTGAGGAACATTTATGAATCTGAGGGAGTTTCTGAGCTCAGCTCCTGTTTCCCAATGTCACACAGAAATGTGAAAACCAGCAGAGTGCTCTCAGGCCAGGTGGAATTTTTGCTGGGTGGAAATTTGGGGTTTATGATCAGAAACAATCAGTCCTTTGCCATTTGTGGGGGCCCTGGTACAGGACAAAGAGAGTCAGTGGCAGCAAAGGAGGACAGAGCCATGGGGAATCATTGAAGTGCAGGTGTTTGTAGCTTGATCAAAACCACTTGTTTCTGTGGTGACCTGTGACTCACAGAAGGCTCTGCCCCAAACCAAGGGGCACTGGGAGCACCAAACACTGTCAGGTGTTATCAGAGAGCATCTTCTCTAGCCACAATTTCCTGTTTGAAAGGTTGTGTATCTCTCCTGGCACCTGCTTTGATCAGGGAAAATGGGAATCCGTGTAATCCTAACTCGTGTGGCACAGACAATGGGATTACACAGCTCCTGGAGCGATGCTTGCCTGCACTACCACAAACTACAAAAGAGCCCAGGGGCTAATCAGTTATCAAACTCCTCTGAAAACTAAGGAGAGAGGAAAGATAAAATAACAAAAGGTTTTGTGCTGCTGTCTGAGTGATAAGAATTAGTGCAAGAATACCTAAATTCTCCCCTAATAAAATACAGAACAGAATTTTTAAGGCTCTGTATTTTTCCTGCTAAGAGCAAAATGCAGCATTCCCAATAAAGGAATAATCCACAGCATTTTCAGTGGAAAATTACAACTGCCTCTCTTTTCCTGGGGAAAATCTGGTTTCTGGTTGTTTACTCCTCATGTTTAATTTGGAGTTCCAGGGAATAACTATCAACCTGTGTATCAGATTATCAGGCACCTTTAGTTCAATTATCAATCAACACATGGCTGGGTGATATAAAGAAACACAGGAAAAGAACACAGAGACACATCAAACTGAAAGGGGAAAAAAAAAAAAAAAGGAAATTTATCAGGTAGATTGGGAGGAACTTGGTGCTGAAGACTGCAGAAGAGATGAGGCAAATGAGAAGTCAGTCCTTTTGAGATGCTGAGATCCCTTACAATGTGTTTAATGGGAGCTGAATACACAGAATTGGGCACTGAAAGATTTATTCACTGGGTTGTTTTCTAATGAGACAGAAGAAAAGATCGCAGATGAGAAAAGTAAAATATTCAATAGTTTTGTGATTGCTCTCCAGAAGACGATCCTCACAGTTAATAAAACATGGTGATTGCTCCCAATTTAGGCTAGGCTAATTTTTAGGCTCTTTCCATCATTTAGCATGAAAAAGCAAAAATTAAACATTAAAAACATTTTTTTAATGAAAAAGTAAGATTAAAATTCAAGTTCATTAGGTTTTCTTATGGAGCAGAGAAGCTGTGAAACTTCTTTTAGTTGTCAGTTTCTTATCTCTATTCCATTAGACTCAGGTGTTAGAAAGGAAAAAAAAAAAAAAAGAAAAAAAAAAAAAGAAAAAAAAAAATTAAAAAAAAAGAAGTCCTAAGAAGAAAAAAAATCTAAAAGTAATCTTATTTTTTTCCCACCTTAATAATGTCATAATACACAGTTTTGAGATAAATATATATTGTTTGGGGATTATCTATGGGATAGAATTGATTAGCATCTTGCTGGATCCATTTATAAAGTTCTCAATAAAAGGTGTTTGCACGTTTTGGGCATGCCTTAATCCTAAAATGCCCCACTGTCAGCCCTCAGTGCCCCACCCTAGGTGGTCACCAAGGAAAACTGATACCACCTCTATTCTCATTTGGATTTTTTCCTTCCAATAAGTATTACTTTCAAAGACCTTCCTGCTGGAAAACCTAACACTAGAAAAAACAGATGGAAAAAGTATGGAAGGTTTTGTGCTAATCAGATTAACAGAAACACGGCTGCATATTTTTTATCCTGGGTGTTTATTGACAGATGGGTATAGATATTGAAATTTACATCAGAAATTGCACTGCACTCTCATCCAAGTCTGTTTTTATGAAGTCTTTAATGAAGCCATGTTGCATTATAGAAGCTAAAGAGGCTTCCCCTGGTTCTTGCAACAGGCAATGGAGATTTGATCACAACCCCACTTGGAAAAATGATAGAAATGAGACTGGCTTTTACTAAAAGGTTCTTTTTTCCCCTAAATTCCGTGCGCAATTTGCAGCTGTGGATGAAATGTGTACACAGATGAAGAACTGAGGAGAAGCAGCTGCACTGTTGCCCCAGTTAAATCACTGAACTTGTACTTCAGAGAAGTTTTCTCTGACAGGAGTGAAGGCAGCAGCACCTCAGGAACTCATGCAGAACTGGAGAAGGTGCTTTCTCTGGCAGTCACACATCAGCAAGAGAAATTCAAATTAACTGTGCATGTTGAATAACAAGTATTATGAGAATCAATCAGATACCATCGTAAATGCTGTTGTGTTTGCCTCGGTTCTGAAGAAGTTAAGCTTCGCTGGAGAAGTGCAATATTAAACATGCCAGAGCTGAAGTACAAGAAATTCAGGAAAGGTTGGGCCAAAATACCTGACCAGAGTGTTTACATTTCCATTCGTCACCCTGTTCTGTCATTCTGAATGCCTTTTTTTTTTTATCAATAAGTTGAAGAACAAACTTATCAGTATCTTTGTGAGGATTTACAAGCTCCCTCAGAACCCCCCTCCATTTTTTGAAATGCCAACCTGGTATTTGCACTGTGCACTGCCAATCATCCATCTGCATTCTGTCACAGAGGCCTCTTCCCACAGAAGGTGTGTGGTGGCGGGAGGAGGGAAAAAAAGGAGGAAAACATATTTTCTGTCAATCTTGTAGCTGCTACATAGCTCATTCAGTCTTGCATAGTTCAGTCAAGTCATGCTCACCAGTCTGGGCTGGCATTCCTCAAGGTTTTAATGTCTCATTTCCTGGAAGAATGAGTTCTCTTCTGGATCCTTCCCTTCAAAAGAGCATTTCCCAAATCCTTCACCAATGAAGGTGGTTCTGTTCTCTGTTAGATGCATGTGACTACTCTAGAGACACCAGGTTCACCCAAAATCTGGTGACACATTGAGGGGTGGGAGCTTTGTGTCTGCTAGCTTAGACTGAAGCTTCTTTACAGAATAAGATTTGACAGATGACAAAGTAACTGCAGAAAACCTGAAGGTGCATGAACACAGGAGGTGTGAGTTGTGCATCCATCATTTTCATTGTTGTTTGTCCCCCATGTCTTCATTTCTGCTTCCCATAAATGATATTTGAGCTGAGAACTCAGGATTGGGGTGATGCTCTGGCTGACCATCAGCATGTCCAGGACCTGACACATCCCATCAGTTATTCCTGCCCTGCTCCTCTTTCCCAGCTTGTCCTGACAACTGAAATGGCAACTTAGATAATATCATTATCTGCCCGGTAAGAAAACTGTGCATCAAAATGTTTAAGCTAGATGACAAAAGAACAGAATGAAGTCCGTGTGACTGATGAGCAGCTGAACAGGTGAGAGCACAGAAATGGGGATTTTGTGAAATGTGGACTTGTCTCAGAGGCAGTTTCTGTTAACGATGGGACAGATCTAATAAAGGCAGCACCCTATCAAGTTACTGTCAATTTTGTGTGAAATTATTGACATCACAACCACATTTTCAACTCGTCTGTGTCATTACGGAAGCCTCACAACTTCAGTGGATTTGATTTGCAGGGAACCAAAGCAGATGAATCGTCCTGGAAGACAAATCATTGTTTCATGTGGATACGACCGGATTACTTCTGTTTTCTTAGCAAGCAACAGCAAAAGATTGTATATAAGACTGAAATTAAAATGTAGATTTCCAGAGAAAAGAGCAGTAAGAAAGACTGACAGCTGACTGATGCTGTGCTCTCCTAGAGCAGTAATTATTACTGCATTCACATTTTCTCTATTGACCTTCTCATAATTTATTGTAAACCTGTTTGTGTTTTCTCAATACTTCTCTGAGAGGTTTCTGAGCCATCAGTTTGGAGGTGTTGAGCATGATGAAGTTCTGTGCCTGGCCAGACAGGAGGGTGATCAGGCTTTGCCTGGTGCTGCTTCTTGTGCATCCCCCTGCTCTCATCTTCCCTTGATGGCTGCTAGGGAAACGAACCATTTCCCTGAAAAGCAGGTATTTACTGCCCTGTGATACAGTGAGATGCTGGAGATTGGTGCCTTACAGACAGAAAAATTCACAAGCAGAAAAGCTTGTCAACAACATGAAAAATAAAAAAGAGACACTTTAAAAATCATTTTCTCTGCCTCAGAAAATGTTGCACATTGTTGTTTTTGAAACTGCCATGTCTGGAACCATTTTTTTTTTTTTTCTTCAGATGTGCATTGTTTGAATACAAATACATCACTAAATTAAGCTTAAAGACATTTAAAATGACCAGCAAATCCCATTTAATTTGAAATGTTTGGCAAGTCTTTACAATGTCCTTGAAGAAAAGGAGGACACCCTTGGAATAAGCCTAGTAAAAAAAGTCCCATGGATTCCACAGTTGCTCATCCTTTTTGGACAGTGTGCATGTCCATTTGGGTTTTTTCTTGTTTTCAGGCACACAAGTTGCGTGTAAACCCTAAATATGTCTGCTTGAATAATTCCTTGACACTATTTCATACAATAAATCATTTTAAATGAAAAAGATTTAATTGTTACACTTTCTTAAAATCATGGCCTATTTTAGAATAACTTCTGATTATTCTGATCATCAAATTATAGGAAGTATTTTGCTCTCTCCCTTCATCCCTGCTTCTTCACTTAGCTGGATTTGCAGGAGACACATTTAGCTAATAGAACAAGAAATTACAAGAGTATGAATAATTGTTTTTAAATGCTATTTAAAGTCCTATATATAGCATGAGTTTCCTGGAAATCTTTCCACATACTGTTTGGTAGGAAATAGTCTCCAAGCAGGTTACAATGTTAATTTGATAGCTAAACCTTTCCCAATAGTCGTGTTCTTGATTTGCTTGTAAAAGAAATCCCATTTTAGGCTGAGTGATTGCAATCAATTTGCTGTTACCAAGTTATCAGAGAAAGGAGCTGTACTCCATCATATGGAAAAAAAAAAAAAAAAAATCCCAAACTGTTAATGTTAGCAAAAGTATTCTCAAAATTCCATCCTGAAATATGTGGTTTAGGCCAATTTTTACCCCAACTGCTCAGTAAAAATGCAAAGAGAGGTTAATATGATAAAATATGGGACTACTTAAGCTGTTAATTTTCTAGCCAAGTTTAGATGAATATCATGGACTGGGATGCTAAAAGCCATCTAACATAAATGTTTAATGAACAAATAAAGCTGTCAAAGCCAAATGTGCACTGCGCATTATGGATGTATTTGCTTTGGGTAGATACTGCAATCAGAATCATTGTCTGATCAAGGCCTGAAGTCTGTTTTCCACAACTTCAGTATTTTTTAATAGTCTGCTCACAGGCTGGTTGTGTAGGGTGCTGTGGCCTGTTTTTCAGACCAGAATTAGAGGACCAGCTGCATAATTCTTCAGGCTTTCCAGGCTTGCAAATATTTTTATCGACTTGACCAAACTTCAGCTGTGAGCCTCCTGCTCAACTTCTAAAAACCACAGAAACGAGGACAAAATTCTCCGTTTTGCATCTAAACACAGGACCTCAGGGCTGAAACTTCCCAGCCTGGAATATTTTTAAGGATTTGGCAGAAAGTAGCAAATTCCATCATAGGAGAAAATATTGTTTCCACCTCAAACACTTCTCACACAATCCACAGAGTCTGCACCACCACAACTGCAAAGATCCATTTTCTCTATTTAATAATAAACCTTGCAGGGATTTCTACAATATGTTTTTTAGGACTCCCTAGAATCCAAGTTTTCATTTCCATTTGGATATGTTTCGTATAAGGCATTATTGATTTTCCAGTCAACATGGATCTTTGGGGGGGGGAAAAAAAAAAATAGCCCTTCAATGTGGATTCTTCTCATTTAAAGGTCTGTAGAATGGTTTTGGAATGCTGACTCACTGACGGTTGGTGGTTTTTGTGGGGTGTTTTTTTTTGTTTGTTTTTTGTTTGGGGTTTTTTTGTGGTTTTTTTTGGGGTTGTTTGGGGGGTTTTTTTGGGTTTTTTTTTTGGTTGGTTTGGTTTGGTTTGGTTTGGTTTGGTTTTTTTGGTTTTGTTTTTTGGTTGTTGTTGTTGGTGGTGGTGGTGGTGGTGGTGGTTATTGTTGTTGTTCTTGTTGGTTGTTGTTGTTGTTGTTTGTTGTTGTTTTTTGGTTTTTTTGGTTTTTTGGTTTTTTTTTTTTTTTTTTTCCTAGGGAAGTCTAATCCATACCAAAATCCTAATGTATATAGCGAGAGAATTTCTTAAAAAATTTAAAAATTGTGTGCTGAGTGGAAGAATTTTTATAAGCTCTGGTGAAGGTGATTATATGCATTTTACACATCAGTAGAAATCACAGTAATTTCAGCAACTCCTTGTGTGTAAAAGGGCATCACTTTTATTGCAGCCTTCCAACAAATGTTTTAATCAAAACATCTACCTTTGAACCCAAGGACTCCATTTTACTAAGACCTGGAAAGAAAATTAATATTTCGTTGGATAAAAAAGATAATGTGACATTAAAGTCTGAAAAGTTGGTGTTCGACAGTGTAGAAATAAATGGCCCAAACCTGGCAAACAGCATGTTCTACAAGAAAATAAATTAGAGTGGCATAACTATAGTGGCTGCTGAATTTGTACTAATCATTTGTAAATGAAATCCTCTTTTCATTAGCATTTCCATGCTCGCATGCATAATTTACAATGAAGGTTTGCAGGCACTAACACAGTTTTCATAAATTAATCGTAATTTTGGTGTTGCTGAAACCTTGGAAACTTTTTAATGCGGTTGGATTTTTACATAGGAAGAAAAGCATAACCTTGATTTTCTAGAAGTCAGATTTAGTGTTTAAAATGTATGCAACAGTCCTGATTTCCATTCTGTATTTCTTTTTGCAGCAGCCTGAATGCAAAATAAGTATAAAAAATGACCACAGCTACCAGAGCAAAAGAGTGGGTTTAGGGCCCGTTTCCCATAAAATGCTGGAATTGTTTTCTAGGTGGGCACAGACTGAGAATAACACAGGCTGTTGAATAGGGATTTAATACAGCTTTACCTAAAAAGAGTAGGAAATTATATAAAGTCCCTGGGATTTTAAATTATCTGATGTCGAGAATGCTGATAATTTTCTATTATTCCTGTTGCAATTCTGATGGGAGAAGCTCTTTTGGGGGATCTGGCTAACTTTATATTTTGAGAAAATTTAACTGCGGTTCTAGTCTGGAAGTGTTAAATTATGCTTCTAGAGATAGGTTGAAAACCACAACTCTAAATGCTCATTTCACTGCATATTGCGAATTAAAAGCATATTTTGTTTCCATTTTTCATGGCTCCTTCGCTCTTGCTTTCACTTGCACAAATGTCCTTGGAACAACAAGGAAGCCCCTGGGAGCTGGGACACAGAACGTGGGCGGGTTCTTCCTCACCTCTTTCTTCTGTGCAAGGAAAGGAACAGAAAATGCATTTCTGTGTAACCATCTTGCAGAAAAACAAACAAAAAACCAAAAAAACCCCAACACCTAAAAAAACACAAAACCAACAACAACAAAACCTGCAGCAGATTAGAACTGGCTGGGACCAAGTGGCTGGAGAGAATGGGATGAGGTGGAATTGTGTCCAAACCCTCTGCAGTGCTGGGAGGAGCTGGCTGCTCTCCTGCTTTGTGTGATCTGTGACCTGCTGGGCAGAGATGGCATGATGTATTGTTTTTATGAGGCAAACTCCATTCAGAATTTATGGCATGCCTGTGTCATTGGTTTCGATGGGTTTTGCTTAGCAGGAAAACCAAAATATCGCAGTTATCGTTGGCGTCACACAGCTCTGCAATGGCACATCCGCCCTCAGGAGGTGGGAACAGCGCTGGAATTGTGTGACCATTGAACACAAGGAAATGAATGTCTGGAGAGCCTTTAAAATAGCGTCGTTATGTGGTTCGTGAGAGTGAAGGCGTTTTGGCTGGTGGGAACAGCAGCTTTCTGAGCGATGTGCTTGGAGGGGTGTGCAGTGGATGGTGCAGGCTGAGGATGTGCATGACCCTGAACAATGGGATTTGATGAGGAGAGTAGTGTGAGATCCTTCTCTGCATATTTGACTTTGATTTCTTGGGGGGTTTGGAGGAAGACATTAACACAACCCCCCCAAAAAAAATAATTTATTTGTCCCACCAATATTTCAATTTCATGGGGAAACTCAGGACAAATCTTTTAACAGTTCTGATAGGCAGGGGGGTGAGGGACAATTTTAATGCCCCTTTTCTATCAGCATCATCCTTTAAAATCTGAGTGGTAACCAGATCTTGCTGCCAAGCCATGTCCTGCAGTGTCAGGCAGGCTGAGACTTCCCCTGGATTTTTTTTCCTGAGTCCTGCCAGCTGAGAGACGCTGCGCTGATCCTCTGCTGCTTGTGGATGTAAATTGAATTGTGACAAATACACAGAGCAGTGCATTGCCTGGAGACTGAAATCAATGCTTGCATGTGCTCAAACAAAATTATTTTTCACTTGCAGCTCTTTTAAGTGAAGTCACTTTAAAGGGGCTGCATATTTCGTAGTTTGCATGGATTGCTTTTTCCTTCCTGAAGAGAAATATCAGAACAATAAATCATCACTAGAGGAAGTTTTGCCATGTTTAGTGATTTCATGAGTGATATTTTTCTACCTATATAATATGCAAATAGTTCTCAGGCATATGGGAAGGAGAAATTGGCTCGTTTTACACCGAAGATGTGAGTGCAAAATGTCTGTGGGTTTGGGGTTTTTTCTTTCTGGCCTAACTTTACAAACCAAATTGGTTAACAGGAGTGTGTGCATCAATTTTTTTATAAGGTTCAGGGCTTGAATTTACAGCCCCCATTACATCCAGTGAAGGATCTGCCTGTGTGTTTTGAACACCAAATTTCAAAGTGTTTTTTGGGCAGTTTTAGGATAATGTTGTAAGGAAGAATTTTAGTGTGGTAGTAAAATCTTACATCTGCTTTATGAGAGAGACAAATGTAGGTTTCTTAAGCAGAACATTATCATGTAGAAAGCTTGTAAGATTTGTTAGAAAATCAAACTTAAAAGACTGTCATTTTCTTTTGAGAGACAATTTAGATCATACTACCCCCAAAAAATTGTGTAACTCTAGTTAAAGTTAGTAGAAAGAATAGAAAGAACTCTCTCTAAAGTGCTCAAGCACTTTAAGCCTATTCTTTTTAAAATTAATTACTTAAGTGAAGATAAAGTCAAGCTAAAATATCTACATTCAGTCATTTAAATTTTGAGAAATTAAAATAAGCACTTACTCCTTCTTCCTTTTTGCCTTGAGAGGTGACCAAAGCCCAGCTTAGAGTTTAAAAACAGTTTAATTGGCCCCTTGGTGATTTAAAGTTCAAAATATCTGTGTGAATATTACCCAAGATCATTTCATCAGTGACAACACAACACCCAGTGAAGCTGTTATGGGGACAGGCCAGTTTGGCTCAGTGGCATTTCCAGTGGAGGAGCCCTGGAGAATTTATCCTAAGATTAGAGTAACATTTTTGTTGCGTTACATGTGTAATTCAGAAGAATAATGAAATTGAGGAAATTGGAGATTTTTTTTCTCTTCACTCACTTTTGGGGAGTATTTTTGTTTTCTGTGTGGAACGGACACAGAATCTTCAGTTTTCAAGGAAACAGGATTGTCTCAATGTGTATATTGATTGGCATGTCTGGATGCACTGAACCATAAATTCTGGAAAATTTTGCCCAAACCAACATAATTTCACTGAAATTATGGAATTGCTATACAATATTTGAGGTCAGCCTGAGCACTCTGAATCAATCCTGTCCCCAAGGCACGAGGAGAGGAGGTGGGATCAGCAGAGGAGAAGTAACTGCATCGCCTGGCCACAGAAAACAGAAACGACGGAAGTGATCATCTGAAATGGATGGACAACTCCACAGTAATAGCAATAATAACGATGATCTTGAAGTACCACTGAATTTGGGTATCCAATTTTGGACTCCTTTAGAATATCTGCATTTCAGTAGAAAGAACAATTCCTTCAAAATTCAAACCTTTTGGGGAGATCTCCAGGTGCCCATGTTAATGCAAAACTTGTTTTTGTGGTTTAGAGCCCCTTAAATGGAAAACTGGTGTGAAGGACTTCAAAATGACTCCTTTTTTTTCCTTGCTGACCTTGTGTTTAAGTAAGAAGAGTTGAATGAAATTTATTGGCAGCTTTTATAATTGTTTTGAAACCACTCGGCCTTCTCACTTCGTAACTGAATGAGTTGGCAAAGATTTCCAAAAGAGCCAAGAAGGTCATTGGAAAATCGCTGGCCTCAGCCTTACTTGAAACAACATTTGTTAAAGTTACATTTACTCTTAAAAACAAATTAACGATTTAAAACACTGGCAAAACATTCATTGTCCAATTATAGTGGTATTTCTGTGAAGTATATAGAGCATTACCTCTTCATTAATAACACATTGTTTCTTCGTTGTTGCATCATTACAATGAACAGCAGAAGGATTAATAATATCTGGTCACAGTTACCAAAAATCACTCCCAGTTTGGGAAATTATTTGGCCCATGGTCATCCTATGAATACATTTTGTTTCAATGATCCAGTGTGATGTTAGTAACATGAGAAAGAAAAATATCAAATGCTGCAGTCACGCCTTTTGGGACATCAGCTGCACTGTATCCAAGGAAAACAAAGATGAATACATGAAATGTGAAATCTCTCAGCCTCTTTCCTTTGCTTTAACTGAGGTCCAGCAGAGCTCTGTGATCGGAGTTTGAAGTGCATTAGAAAGCATTTGGCCTGCCTTTTTCAGGCTTAGTATTTTCATTGTTCTATGAAAAATTGAAGGGGTTGGAAAGCTATTGAAATCAATTTAGTGCATTTAAAAAAACAGCCAGCCAACCAACCAAAAAAAAAAAACAAAAAAACAAAAAACCTCCAACCAAACAAAACCAGAAATTGCTACCAGTTGCTGTTAAAAAAAAAAAAAAAAGATTTCACCAAACCAGGTGAAATCTAGTTTGCGTTCTACAGAATTATAAAGGTGACATGGGCAACACAACATTGAGTTTGGAAATAATAAAAATTATAACATGTTTTGAATTTTAAAAAAAAATCCCTTCTTTGTGACACAATGAAATATTTTAACCTTTTCAGAATCATTTTGTGTGGCTTATTTTCTTACAGGAAGGTCCTAGCAAACTGTTTTAATCACTGCATCTACATCTTTTACTGCAAGTTTCTGATCAAAAAGCCCATTCCACTACTCATAAATTTCAATCCTCTTTCTGATGGATCCTTGGGTGCATCATCCAGGAAGCTGGGACACAAAGGAAGGAAAATGAGTTTTCCTGATTGAAACACTGGGGGCTGCAAACAGAGAAAAAAGAAAAGGGGAAAAGGGGGAAAGGGGAATAGGGGAAAAATGGAAAAGGGGAAAAGGGGAATGGGGGAAAAGGGGAAAAGGGGAAAAGGGGAAAAGGGGAAAGGAAAGGTGCAGCAGGCCCTGGGGACAGCTCTGCTCAGCTGCCTGCCAAAGCCCCCTGCCCAGGGAAAGTTCCCCAGGTGATCTGTCTGCTCCAGGGTCTGGCATCTTTTGTATCTTTATTCATTCCAGGGGATTGAATTTATGGAGTTCATAGGGACAGAGAGTTCAGAACTCCACTCTCCACAATGCCTCCTGAAGAAGCTTCTTCATGAAAAAGAAATTGTGTTTTAAACCACAGTGAAAACTAAAATAATGTGGGGTTTTTTTGTTTGGTTTTTTTTTTTTTTTTTCTTTTTTTCTTTTTCCACAGCTTTCCCTTCCACGAAATCACCCCTTTGGATTTCTGGTGTCTACCTTCTGCATCACAGAAATGTCAAGCAGTAAAGCTGCACCCTTAGCAATTGCATGGAATAAAAAGATGCACAAAAATATCCTCTCACCTAAGTAAGCAACACAGAGATAGAGGATTTCTGCTTAAAAACAAAAAGCCAAGCCAATGAATTGTTAATCCAAAGAAAAATACCCTTGGTAGCTAGCTGTGTTCTCTAAAATGTTCCAAACAGACTTTGAAAGAGTTATAATTCATTAGGGTGTACCTGACACAAATAATTTATGTTGGGTTTTTTGTTTTAAATAAGAAAGCATATTCTGTTTTTTTCAGGTTGTGGGTTTTTTTATTTTATTTTTTTTCTCTTTTTCAGATATTAATTTGTTTCAGTTTTGATATAAATGATTTGAACTTGTTCATAAATAACAAAATTGTCAGAACTGATGTATTAGCTGAAAAAAACCCTTATTCCCCCCCCCATTGGTAATGAGATTTTTTTTTTTTTTTTTTTTTTTCCCCAGAACTTGTAGCAATGATATACAAGAATATACTAACACCCAGCATTTGATTTGAGTAGTATAGTGAAGCAATCCTAATGGAAATGATGTCTTTCTTGCTTAAAGATTCCCAGGAGAAGTATAAGAAGGAAAATACCCTGGAATGGGAATGGAACAAATCAGACTAACTCCAGGCTAGATAGAACAATTTTGAGTGGTGTGTGATACATAAGACTAATTAGGTTTTGGGAAAGACAAACTGCAACAGAACCCCAAAATAATAAAAAAATAATTTATTGTCAATTTATCCCTAGGAAATCTAGTGACAGAAACACATCTAACACAACACTGCTATTTGTAGATGCCATGATTGTAAGCCTTAAAGTATTCATGCTGCTGCAACCTTTTTGTTTATTACCTGAGTTACACAGAGCAATTAGGGAATTATTCAGCTATCTGAAAGATGGATACAGAGTTTTTCAACCGAGTTTCCCAACTGAGGAGGGAGAATTTGCTAAATCTTGTTAAAATTGAACAAAGCCGTGAACAACCTGAAATGCCAACAGTTAGTCTGCAATATTTCTGTTTTCAAGCCTCTCCAGAGGAAAATGTAGTTGCAAGTTTTAATGTCTTAGAGAACCCTTCTTTCCATATGCCTAATTTCTCTGGAGCTGGGGGTCTTATGCAATGGGATAATTGGGATTATTTCAGACTAGAACAGCACTCCCAGTGGAAATGAGAATATTTACTCAGATGGAGGGCAGTACTGATAAGGCCGTGAAAGGTGGAGCACCCTGAGAAATAATCACAGAGTTATAAAATCGCAGGGATGGAATCACAGATCAGTTTGTGTTGGAAGAGGCCTTCAAGATCATCCTATTCCATCCCCTCCCACTATCCCAGGTTGCTCCAAGCCCCTTCCAGCCCGGCCTTGGACACTTCCAGGGATCCAGGGGCAGCCACATCTTCTCTGGGCACCCTGTGCCAGGGCCTCAGCACCTTCACAGGGATAAGATATTCCTTCCTAATATCCTATTCAATCCAACCCTCTTTCAGTTTGTAGCCATTCAGCTGGTATAAAATGAGATAATGTTGCTAAAAAAGGATTAATTAAGACCAGATTAATGTCCAATATTAATTTTGGGGCACAGTAAGCAGTTTCAAATAATGTCAAACTTAGTCTAATGGTTAGATACAATTAAGGACCCCCAAATCCTTGCAGAACAATGGTTGCTCATTCAGTTATTTTCTTTGGCCTACAGGACGGGTGGAGAATAAATAGATAAATCCCTTAAAAGAAGTAAAGAATTTAATATGTGCAGGAAAAAGTGTTGGGAAACAATTCTCTAACTTAATATAAAACAATGTAGGGCACCCATTGTATTGGCTGGTGCTTGTAAAACACCATCCAAGCGTTGTCAGTAGCAAATTATTTAAATTAGTGCAAAATCCTAAGTAAATTTGTGCTGCCTGAAATATTTTCTTTGGGGGGAAACAAGATATTATGGTCTCTAGGGATGTCTTGCATCAATAAACTTAATGTCAGGCCATTTTTAGGCTTATAAATCATCTACGGGGTTAAAAATACACCAAGGCACATCCGTGTCTCGCTATACACATGTATACAAATGTACATTTTCTGGAGGGGATCTGAGAAATGATTACAGGAAAATGTAAAACTTGCAGGATTTACCTCTTCCAAGCCAATCAGACTCGTCCCAGAATTATACTGGCGAGCTGGCCAGAGAGCTGCAGCCTTCCTGGCTGGGAGTCCTGTCAGCGGAGCAAGAGCAGATGGAGCAGATGGAGCTGCAAAACCCCTCCAAGGGCCTCTGCCAAGGAGCTCCTTGGATGCAAGGTCTCGGTCCTAGGATGGCCAGGGGAGGAGAACTTCTCTTCCTTCCACTGGAGTGGTTTAAGTGATTTGTAAAGCGGAGGAGTACAAATTTTTCAGGCAGTACCAGGTGCAGTAGGCTTTGGGGAGTGTGGCTGTGCCCCTCCGTGCCTGGCAGGCGCTGGCCCCTGCCTGGCTCAGATCTGCACAGCGTCCAAAGCGTTTTTGGTCGGGGTTGCAAGCCGGCAAGCAACCTCTTCCTGTGGGTGTCGGCTCCCCACCGGCGGCTGGCCTCGATTGCGTCGTGGCTGCGGCGGCGGACAGAAGGTGACTCTCTGCCAGGCAGGTTCAATGATGGTTTATTAAAGTCAGAGCGGCGGGAGCTCCACCACTCTCCAAACTGCCCAGAGACAGCCCCTTTGAATTTCCCTCCCCACACTTATCAACGGGGGAGGATTCAGGGGTGGCAACAACAGGTCAGCAAATCGGGATTTGGGGGGATAAGAGGGGGTGTCCACTTGTAAACATGGGACCACTCACAAGGGGGGAAAAGGGGATTTCCCAGGCACCAGCCTATCACTCCACGCCTCTCCTGGGACTTTCCTGAGTCCAGGGAGGGGTCCCGAAGTGACAGACAGGACGCCCCAGAGCAGGGGGAGAGGGGATTGACAAGGACAGGAGGGGGTGGGATGATTGACTTGAAACAACTTGCTACACAGCAAACTCATAGGGGAGGAACTGTTACAGAAAATGGGGGCACAGTGGAATGAACCATAACATAAAACTTCTTATAAAACTTGATAAAACAATTCTTTCACCGCCACAGGGGAGAGGTAGCAGTCAGCAGCAAATGGGAAGAAGGATGAGGAAGCTGGCAGACAAATCTCATGGATTTTAGCCTGCCAGGATGTGTACTGGATGGGGCTGGAGACCTGCTGACTCTGCCCTCCCCTAAAGACTGCTGAAACATTCAGATCAGGAGACCTGTGAAGCAGCAGAGTCAGAAAGCCAAGATTCTTCTCCATGAAGCAAGAATAATTTTAACTCATGAGCACATATGCAGAGATTTTCAGTTCTCAGAACAGAATGAGGGCCTAAGTTGTTGCTGTTCAGTTTGGATGCAGATTGGTTTTGAAGCCACGGTTGAAATTGTGTTTTCTTTCCAATATAATGCTTGATATTACAATTTTTACTTTTATATGACCATATATGTTCCATTAATTCAAATGAAGAAAGGGTACATGTTCTGCAGAGAGAACAGATTTCATTACTCTTGGTAGATCATTGTTCCTTGCTGTAAGAAACAAGGAGAATATTCTGGTCCAGATCTTTTATTTACTGTAGTCAAACACAACACAACATTTTACTGGATCTTTGTCAGAATTAATATTTTTTTTCCATGACTGAAGAGAATCTGGCTAATGAAATTTATAATTCATAATAATTGATTTCAGACTTATTGACAAATCTGGGCCCTGTATCTGAGAGCACATAGAAAACTGCTCCCAAACTGGAGATTTTGATGAGCAATTACAGAAATGGGAACTTTCAATTACTCTGTTTCTTTTATTCTGAGATATCTAGTTTTATTTTAGAAATTAACGTGTTAAACTGAGATTAGTTTAATAAAGCTAATTGTTTTAACATTAAAACAATATGTGCTTATGTAGCATTTCTTGAGGTTCTGTCTGCTTGGGCTGGATGGAGAGTGTGAAAGCCATTTAGGTTTCATTAGGTGTCATTGTCTTAATAAGTAAACCACTAGATTCCTGTTTATTCATCAATATAATATATAAGAAATAACCAAGTCAACAACTTAGAACCATTATTTAGTCCAAATAATGAGGGAACTTTTTTTTCAGGAAGGTCCTAAACTGTGAAATTGTAAAGGTAGCCCAGTCCCAAGGATTTCTACAGAGATGGACACAGCACTAACATTGACCTCCATGGGAGCAGGGTGCTTGTGATTAATGAGTTTAATAGGATTAACTGTCTTCCCTGCCTACTCTGGGGGGGTCCTCATTTTCTCTTACTTTTGTCCTAAATAATATGCACATTCCATCTTTCCCACTGTCATTTTAGCGGCCTTTGTAACAAAATTTTAAAACCTGAGTCGTGGATTGTCCCCATTCTGTTGATAGTTTCCTTCAGGTCAGGTGAAGAAACAAATGTTTTCTTTTAGGAACACAAACTCTTTTGCCAGTTTAGATATTGCAGGTGAGAGCTCTTTAAACAGCTTCTGACTGGGTGCTTTAGGGCAGTAGAGGAAGAGGAACCCTGAGCTGGATATTTGTGTCTGTTTTACACCATCAGTAACTGCTTGGAGATGAGAGGAACCTGTGTTGTACCCTGAAGGTATCACAGGCATGATTACACATGGGATTCTTCCTTAAAACGGTGGATTTAAACTCAGCTTTAAACTCAGAAAGTGAGTTCTTTCTAACTGTGCTACCGTAAGCTTAAAATTATCTACCAATCGTGTTCTGTTTATAAAGGATGGGGTTTGTTTTTAAAGCTTCCTAAAATTTCTGAGTAAATTGGTGCAGCTCTCGTGCTGAGGTGGTCTCTAGTCAGAAAAAAATGCTGTGCTGCCAAATGAAACCCCTCGTTCTTCAGAACCCATCTCCTCGTAGCAGACTCTTGAATAGCCAACCAGGACAGAAAATTCCTGTTTCTCTTTATGTCCTGAGTGGCTGCCTTATTTCCAAGGAATGCAGGCTTGGCCCTACAATTAATAATTGCAGCATCTTCTCCTAAGAAGGGCCTCTCCTTGTCTGAGATAAAATTATGCCTGTAAATTGCATTATATCTAAACTAGAAGCTGGTCATAGTGCTTTAGTGTCAGTGGTATCTCTTAATCAAACCTCTGTCACTGAAATATAAATTAGTTCTAAATTGCATAGTATAAGTTTTGTTATCCTTTAATGAATAAGAAATTGTGTGCATATGGGAATTTCAAAACGTGTTGTGCTTTTCAATTTAGGTATAAATCATATGCAGATTTTACTCCTATTCCTGGACCTTTGTTGATGGCAGAGGTGTTTTTACCTAAGTATTGGGGAAGTGTTGTAATGAAACAAGTATTTCATCCTGGGTTCTAGTGTGAACAGCTGTCTCTTATGCTCTAACTTTCCCTAAATAATCCCAAATGATCTGACTGCAGTTAAATCATCTTTCAAGCTTGCTACTGTGTCACAGGAACATTTGATCACTGGTTTTTGAGAAGGGCTCTGGGGCAGCTTTTCATGAAAAAGTCCCTGAAGTGCCCATGAAGCCACAAAGATCCTCCCATGTGTGGGAGAAATATGGAAAAACACCATGAGGAACCCACAGCAGCAAACGTGGGGAGCTGGGAATGGTTCAGAGCTGAAGGAGCCCAGCTAGGCTGCTTGGCTTTGCTTCATCACAAAGGTCATGAAAAGCTCTGTGGCAGCACAGAGGGCTGCAGAAAGTCAAATTATCATGGTATTTAGGTGCATCTGCTTAATCAGGAACAGGTTCCCCAAGGAAGTGGTCACAGCCTCAAGCTTGCCAGAATTAAGAAATGCTTGGACAATGATTTCAGGCAGAGGGTGGGATCCTTGGGGGATTCTGTGCAGGGACAGGAGTTGGACTTCAATGGTTCTTGTGGGTCTCTTCCAACTCACGGTATTCCATGATCTGAAGAAAGGAAAAAAAAAAAAAAAAAAAAAAAAAAAAAAAAAAAAAAAAAAAAAAATCATGGGTTTATTCCTCTTCTCTATATAAAATTCAGAAAATTATTGTAGAGACTATTTCTCTGCTGTACAGAATCCTGTACCTGTCTTAGAAAACAATTGAATTTGAATAGAAGGGCATCAGAATTTAATGGCTGGCAGTTTAAACCAACTTTTCAAAGTCAGCATCACTGCACTCTGTGACAATGTGTCACAGGTTCTGAAAACCACCTCAGAGAGAGATTTGATGAGAATTGATTGTAGCCTTATCACTGTGAATTTGTTATCAGATAGGAGCTAACTCGTGGCAGGTGTTTGTTTATCGGGGTTAGATAAAGCTGCAGAGCCTTTGTCACCTGGCTGCAAAAATGAGAAGATCCCTTCATGGCCAGAAGTGTCAGGGAGGACAGGGGATGTGGCAGGGCTCGTTAGAAGAGAAGGAAAAGTTGAATTTTGATACATTTTGAGGAGGGAAAAAAAGAAAGGGGGGGAAAAAAAAATTGGAACATTGTTGGATTTGGGTTTTTGTCTATGCTTTCAACCTAGATATGTTTACTCCGAGTTTGCACACAGTGTGAATCCAACATATTAATGCTATTGTACATTTTGGGGAATGAGCGGCAAATGTATTTGTGGAATGGATTAATATTTGTACATTCATGCTGTGCTGACAGTGGTAAAAACTCGTTAATAGAGTCAGAAAAATGGAAAGAGCTGAGGAAAAAGAGGATAAATAAAATTATAATTTTCCTGTGTATCTTTTATAACTTCTCTCTTAAAGGCTTTTATTCTCGTTTCCCTTTTGTCACTACGATCTAAGGAAGAGAAGATTATGAAAGATAAGAGATTATGAATTTGGGTTATCAGCAGGGTGGTGGAAATCTACCTCTAAATCCAATTTCTGGCATTGTGGATTGTTGGATTATAACTGGAATTTGGTGCCTGAATTGCACACCACCAGCTATTCTCACACGGGTGTTGCCCTCTACCAGAGTTTAAACAACTGTCCTTTGATAGGTAAAACATCATTTAGGTAAAAGCTATCCCTTAAATCCTTACAGATCACCACTTTGCCTCAGGAGTCAAAATATGGTTTTATTCCAGAGAAAAATGTTTGGGTTTTTTTCAATTAAATAGTAATACATTAAAAACTGAACCCATAAAAAGCCAAAGATCTATTTAGATTCTAAACTTCCATTACTTTGTGTTTTAAGAGCAAAAATGAAGCCGTAGAGAGCCGTACTTTATTCTACATGAATTGTAATCCTCACAGTTGTTCACTTAATAACCTTAGCCGCTAGCCAGAGATGTCTTTTAAAAAAAATAAAATCTGAGTGTTTTAAAATATCCCATGTGCTCTGTAAGTATAATTAAAAAATTGTAAATTATTTCTCTAAGCAGAGATTTTTTTTTCCCCCACGTTTATGAAGTATAGAGCACTAAAACTTGGTTAATTTTTATTTACAAATATGTAAACATTTCTGTAAATGTTCATATTTTTATGAAACGCTTAATGAAGTAGAGGCTAGCTGTTTTATGAATAATTGAGACTAGAAGAATGACTCCCATCAGACTACTTATTATTTTTCTGAGAAAATATATTTTATAAAATTTAACAATTCTTGATCCCACATTATTTGTGGAAGCATTACCAGCTCCTGTTTGCTCCTTCCATTTCTTTCTCACACCCATACAGAAAAAGTACTTTATTAATTAAACTACCACAACACATTTGTCTTGACGTGTCCATCTCCTGTTCCAATCTCACTATATTCAGGGGCTGGATGATATCAGCTACAAACTCCTGACATTTCATTTTGTGTCCTGTCACCACCCATGGAAAGAAAAGAATAGCTTCTCTTGATCAATATCCCAAACAAAAAAAGCAGGAGAAGATTTGGTTAACCATATGTTAACCATAGGTTTTCGCAGGCACTTTGTAAAAATAAGGTGTAAAGGAATGCATAGTTTATTTTTTTCCCTCTGAGAGCAATTGTAGACAAATCCAATGTTTGGGAGTCCATGGAATAAAGTGCTGAGATCCCTCCAGAACATCTCCTTGTGCCCTCCAGGAACATGTCAGAAGAACATCCCAAACTGCAGTAGCTCAACAGAGCTCGACGGTGCTGCCTCGCTGAGATGGATTATCTTTTACAAGTCCTTCCAGCTTTGCTGTGGTGCTTGAACATAAAAACAGAATTAAGAAGACCCAGCTGCCTCTCCTCTCGTGGGTAGCACAGCTCCAGCCAGCTCCCTTCTGAGAGCAGAGGGACATCTTGTGCTTGTTCTCCCCTCGTGATTTGCATTCCAGGATGCTCTGACTTGGTGAGCCAGTGTTTTGTTTGTTGAGCCGTGATGAATGCTGTGGGTGCTTTGTTTAGGAAGCTGAATTATTAATTCATCGTACACACAGTTATATCCCAAACAAAGCCTGCAGCTCAAAGCTCCCTAGTTTTGAGGAGGTTTATGAACAGGTTCTGCTAATCTGAAAAGATTAGCTGCCTTGTTATTGGAGGTAAATAAATACTTAACTTCAGAACTATTCTCTCTCCTTTCTAATCCAGAAGAAGGTTACCATGCCCTTTCTGACTAAGGTTTCTTCTGAGTATCTCCTCTGTGTATCTCTCCTGCCAGAATTCCAGAAGGTTTTTTGACAGGGTTGTCAGACACCTGGTGGGAGCCTTGGGCTGTCCTGTGCAGGGCCAGCAGCTGGACTTTGAGGATCCCAGCGGGTCCCTTCCAGCTCAGGGCATTCTCTGTGCTGTCCATTCAGTTCCCATCAGGTTTGCTTTGTGTGCTTTCCCAGGCAGACCCAGAAAGTCAGGCCCCAGTAAAGTCTGGATTTCCAGCAGCTCTGACTCATGGCCTTGGAGACACTTTTGGGTAGCTCAAGCACCAGCAGTAAAAATCTCCCCCCATATCATCCAGAGACTGAAGCATCAAAATATTTGCAAAGACAATGATTGAATTAGGAAATTTGCCTCTTTCTGCAGTCAGCAGAATTTCACAGAGATAAAATCTCTCCCCAGTCATCCCAAAGGAGATGGTCTCTGTCAGAGCTGCAGGATGTCCCTCAATTGTTTTTGGGTGGGGTTTTTTTGTTTTGTTTTTTGTTTTTTTGGGGGGAGGGTTTTTTTGTTTGGTTGGTTTTTTGTTTGTTTGTTTGTTTGTTTTGTTTGTTTGTTTGTTTTTCCCCTCAGGTCATTTCTACAGCTAATGAATATTATTCAGTAAAAGAAACTTCCTCGGAGAACGGCAATAAAAGAAGAAGTGTGCTGGGCAAACTCAAAGATTTGTTTAGTCCCCAGGATCCTGTCTCTGTCCATGGTGACCAAAGAGGAGTGAGAAAATGCTGCGCCTGTCTCACACCTTCTGTTCTCATGGCGAGTCAGAGAACTCCAATCCATATCCTGTGCTGCAAGGTTACAGGCCTTAGAATGAGTTTGAATCAAGTAGGGTGTTAATTTCCCTATTTATCCATCATATAAGTCCATGCTGCCATGGTTGGATGGTTTTAGAAAATAAAAATTACATAAACTTCACCATACCGAGATATTTTCCCTGCTGAGTTTTTTTGCTTAGTTACTGGTTCAAGATTTTGTGTATTTTTAGTTTCATTAAATTTGAGTAAGGCTAAAAGTATACCTAATGGCTGGTTAAATTGGCTATAGGGTATTTGTGTCAATAAGGAACAAAATTATATTAAAGAACAGAATAAGTAGACTAAGACAGCTCAAATGGTCGATAGGATGAAAATTACTCAAAGAAAGCAATTAAAACTCCAATCCATGCCTAAATTG
Source organism: Tachycineta bicolor (assembly GCA_025960845.1). Lineage (NCBI taxonomy): Eukaryota > Metazoa > Chordata > Aves > Passeriformes > Hirundinidae > Tachycineta > Tachycineta bicolor. The sequence continues at coordinate 3,491,378 of JANEHK010000051.1, forward strand.
CTATTGGTTGTGAGTATGGAGAAACCTTTTACACATTTTATTGTAGGATACTACATGACCTGGGGTACTGTAGCAGAGTCAATAGATAATTATAAAAGCAAATATATCATCATGCTAAAATAAAATGCAAATCCCAATCATCATTTTTCTGAGCTGTTAAAATGGCCAGAAAAGATGGGGGTAGAAAAGCTGAAAGCTGCAGATAAACTAATCTTATCGCTTGCAAGTTTCTATAAGTTTCTGCGATGAAAACTAAAGATATAAATTTATATACTGTAGTTTTTGGTTACACCGTGCTGGAAATAGAAGCATGAAAGAAAACAAAAGAGAATATTTGTGAGGAGTTCTGCAAAGATTGAATTAGCTTAATAGTAACTTCGTGTTTCAGAGCCTTGAACAGAAGAATGCTTAGATTATTTAGTATAACTACAATACCTTCATTTGTGTCATGAGGTCAAAAAACAATAGACTAAAATTACCATTTCTTACCTGATGATTTTTTAAAAATGAATCTTGACACTGAGAGGGCCCAGAGAGCAGAACTCTTTGATTGAGCCCCCAATCACCTCTGAATTTATTTGTTTATTTTCCTTAATGAAAGTTTAGCAGCAGTTCATGTTCTGATCTCATCTATTCAAACACAGAGTATGAAAGGCTTGAACCTGCAGAAATATCAAGCAGCATCCAAATAAATGGTGCATGAATTATGCATACCACAATAAAGCTTGTATTAATATTTCTTTAAATTGTGTTATAAGACACTGGAAAATCCAGGACATGGGCCATGTGTGTAAGAACACGCATTTTTCACCAACTCCTGAGTTGTGTGAAAACAGTGTGCATCACTTTGGATCTTATTATGACAACTTAAAAGTGGAGAAGAAAAATTTCAGCCCTCTGAAAAGTGAGAGGGTGGTTTCAAACCAGAGACCAAAACGTGGAAATTTGTGTACCATGAGCCTCTGGGGAAGGAGCTGCTGATGATAAATTAGCAAAACATATTTAGGAAACACAGATGCCTAATATTTTTGTTTGAGAAGTAATGTGTTTTCTGAATCATTGCATTAATTTTAGAGGCTTGATTAAGATACTTCTACAGTAATGGAACAGATTATTTGCATTTTGTGCCAAATAACTGATTATGCTTGCTTGTAATTTATGTATTGTGAGGTAAAAACTTTTGGCATCTGAGAGCAGTCTAGATTATTTAGCCTGACTTGTTTGATGGCACCTGTTGATTTTAGGGTGCATGCAGATGGAAATACGACTTTTTGTTCTATTCTTCCTACACTTCTGCATATCACTGATAAAAATATAGAAAATGCATCCAGTCATGAAGAAAGAAAATTTACTCTACGAAATAGCACCAACAAAAAGTTGGATTTAGCATGCTATTCTATTATGACAGAAAATATAATCCTCCAGAATAGGGATTACCGCTAAAATCCAATACTTTTGAGTGGTTAATGCTTTCAATTAATGGTATTAACTTGAACTCTAATCTTGGGAATATTGTGTTTTAGCTTTCCTTCAGCACATTTGTCCCACCACTGCTCTGGTTGCTCCTATCCTGTGGCCAGTCTGTGCTGGGTTGCAAGAAGAGTTTCTGCTCAGAGTCCCTGTGTTTAAATAAGAAATCATTCTACACCTCTTAATTTATTTTTTATTATGTATGTATGAATATATCCATACATGTATATGAATATACTGGCCATGGGGATTTACATTTCTTTGTACAAAATGTAACATCTGAAGCTTTTCTGAGGCTTTTTCCAGGCAGGACAGAGTCCAGGTGGTCATCCTGGAAATCAGGATTTCTGTCTTCCACAGATTGTGTCTGGACGGCATTGGAGCATTTCTGCAGGAAAGGGTTAAAACATTCCATCTGCTGGGAAAGACAAGATATTTGGAATATTCCACTGACTCACATTTGGAATAATAATTGGGTGTATATTTCCTGATTTGTTTGAGATGCAATAGTGTTGCGTTGGAGTAGAATTATAGGAGAAATCTAATTAACCTTTATAAACGTAATTCATTACTCTCTCAAGGCACAACAAACACTTAAGGAAAAACAAGCCACTGGTACCATGCAAAGGCTGGCACCTTCCTTTTTTGTGATCTGCAGGAGAGGACCAGCTTTAAAAGATGCCTTTACAGCTGTGGCAACACAATGAGTCAAAACTTTATTTTGATGTCTGCCCATTTTTCATTATTTCTATCCAGGCCTTTTGAATCTTGATTTTTGGCTCTAAATTTGATTTTCCTCCAGTATGGAAAAGTTGATTTATTTTAGAACAAATTTATTTTCTGTTCACCTGGTTTACACAATGAAATCTGGACAAATTGGATTTCACTCGTAGCTCAGTCGCAGGAACAAAATGATGTGAACCTCTCTTCATAATGGTCATGAATACATTTCCTGACATCTATTTTCTCTACACCTTTTTTACGGTTTTCTCCTCATTACCTCGATTTCCTCAGCGAAGTCCAGAAAATAACATCAGTAGGTTTTTATATCGTGCCATATGAGATTATGCCATTAAAATGGAACCCCACGGATGTGGGTGACATAAGCAGGAATGTGGAACAGCATTTTGACTTCTGTGAATGAGCCTCATTTTGGACAACAGCTCCTTCTGTGTCCTTCTGATCCTGTTTCTTTCCCTGATCCTACTTCTGACTCATGAAAATAATGGAGGCAGGGGTTCAGAGGATGCAGATGTTTTACCCATCATATGAATTTTAAAACAAACTAATGTAGACTGAATCATGTGCATGACTGAAATGTCAATTTTATATTTCTTTAATGCATTATTTCTCTTGGAATAATTTTCCTTGGCATTTAACTTTGCATCCGATGTTGCTGGAATTGAGTTTTCTTTGTTTGCATTCCCTAACATGAATGTAAACGTGTCATCCTGTGGGTTTGCAGAAGATGAGTACATGTTTTCTGAGCATTTAGTGCTATTGGAGCTTTTGTGTGTCAGGTGAGGAGCCTTTTTAAAAGCACTGAGAGCAATAAAAATGAAGAAAGGCTTTTTCAGAGTATTTATTTTACTTATTAATGAAAATAGCAAGTCTCTCCTGTAGCTTTTTGTTTTGGCCTTTAACTTTTCATTAATTTCCTCTGTGAAACAAGCCTCTTCAAAGAATTAGAACAAAACAGCCTCAAATTGCATTCAGAATTAATATATTTCTACGTTTGATGTTTAATGTACTACTGCTATCAAAACCTTGACCTCTGCCAGGGGCGTTATCAGGCTGGCAGCTGTGTGATAATGAGGGGAGTTTGGTGGATTTACAAATAGTTTGGAGAGAGAGTAACAAGATTAGACTGCTACTCCCTGGAGCCCTCCAACCCAGTAAATATTTAGCTGGCAGTAGATGGAAAACTGAACATTAAGAGGATTTGCTGCCCCAAATTTCCTGGTGAATCCAGGCCACCATTCTGGGGTTGACCAAGAGCTGCCCCAGACAGAAAGAGGAGCTGTCAGTGTCTGCACTGTGATCTGTCTGAGGCTCGAATGAGCATCAGTCCCAGCCAATCCAAAACATTCTTTTGCCCGTTACTGGACAAGCACAGCCACATTTAGGGATTTACTCCTGCCAGCTGATCTTTATCACACCAGAGACTTGGCTTGCCCTAAGGGGGATTCCCTCAGAAGAGAAGCTTTGCTAAGTGCCTTTCTCCAGCTCTGCATTCTCCCCTGTCTGCCACACACAAACTCTTCTGTGTGGCTGCAGCAGTTTGCCTCCCCTCTTGATTTTTTGTACTAACTTCACCCCCCTGCTCCCACCTGAGAAGTTTTATTTCCTTCAAGGAGAAGAAGATGCGCAGCCATGTGTGGCTCGTACCCAGGTTCCTTTCCAGCGGCACCGGGCTGGATTTCAAGTGGCTCCGAGGGGACTGTGGAAGGAGCCAGCAAACCCTTCTGACTGAGGTTTGTGAGTGCTGCGCAACGCCTGATACCCAAAACAGCATCCGTCATCCCCTGCAGCAGGGCACGGGGTCCCAAAGGAGCCAGGTGTGAGAAAACGGAGCCTGACCTCTCCCTTCCCCCTTCGACCTAGTATGAGATAGGAAAAAACCCGCCCTCAGGCTCTGCTTGATGCCCTCTCTGTTTCATCCCTAAAATATAAAGAAATATTTTAATTTCATAGACTGAAATTCACAGATCACCTGTGCAGCTGTAGTGGTTCCCCAATGGCCAAAGCAGAAGGACAGTGCTCCTTTGTGGCCATAAATAATTCAGCCTGGATACAGTCTGGCCTAAGCAATGTATGGTGAATTGGAGAGCACTTCTATACCCTAGATAATCTGTTCTACATTGCAAAACCTGTTTAAAAATGGTTTATTTTAAATTTATACTGATAGATGCTGCATTCTGGTTCAGTTTCTCAGAAACTGGCTTTATTTTGAGTACAGCCTCTTCAGTTTCAGAGGGTATGGGGAGTTCTCAAAGCACTAAAAAGCTGCTGTGATGTTGCACATTAGATTTTGGGGGAGGGTGAGTGGGTAGATTGCAAAAAAAAAGGTTGTTTTTTCCTTTTTGTTTTTTTTTTTTTTTTTCCTTTTTTTTTTTTGTTACTTTTCCATGTCACACTCTACATCTAGATGCCCATGAACAAATAAAAGGAATTAAATCAAAGGCACGAGATGCCAAATTAATTTTAATATGAGTTCACTGAAAGCCCGAAGGTGACAAACTTCAGGAAGTGTTAGGGAATATGTGCAAGCAAAAGGAAACTTGTGACTTCAATAAAGAAATCTCAGCAACATGCCCTCTGAGGAACCTATAACAGCTTCTCCGAAGATTTATGCCATCACATTTCTCCATCAGGGCTGTGCCATGCACATGGAGGAATATTTCTGCTCGTGCTCTGGCTGGGACCGAAGCATGCAGTGTGCTGGACGCACAGACAGCCCTGAAATCAGATTTTTCTCACTGTGACCACTGCATGGTTGTTGTGCTGGCGCTGCAGCTGGTTCAAGCTGTGCACGGAGCAAGTGGAAATCCTGCCCTGCAGTTCCGCTGGTGTTGGACTGCATGGAATGAGAAGGGTTTGGCACACGGAGCTGTCAGCTTGCCACACGGGCAGCTTTCATGCCCTGCTGCACACTGGATGAAGGCTAATATCAAAACTCTGCACTGAATAGCAAAGTTCAGGGCTGGTGGAACACCTCAGGGCTCGCTGGTGTTGGATAAGGCTGATGGGGGTGAACTGATGGTGAGAGACTGCACTGGGATGGGGCTGAGGGTCACAGACTGTCCCTGTCCCCCTGCGCCACCTGGCAGAGCCAATCACCAAAATCACCCAGAAACATTTAGGGGAAAACAGCTTGAAATGAGAAATTAAGCCTTCATTTCAAAGGGGTTTGTCTGTTACTAGGCATTCACCACAAAATGTGTCTCATATTTTAAAAAACCTGTTTGGTAAGCAAGAACATGGGGGTTACACATGGATGAGGACGTGTAATAACAGGGTTATACCCAGCCCCAAATGCTTTTATCTGCTCTAGCCCCAGCTCCGACTAAATGAAAGCATTCACTTGCCTACTTTGCCTACCATTTGAAAAACAGCATATATCTATAATAATAATAGTAATAATAATAACAAAAAGGCTCTATAACCTCTTATGTCTAACCAAGGCTTTCAACAGATAAAATGTATTTCCCAAAATGAAGATGAAAAAGAATGTTAGTTTGTGAATCATTCTGTATTTCAACCAATTAATGTACTTCAAGCACACATACACAATCAGGACAAGAAAGCTGGGTCAGAAATTATAAGCAAATTGCAGCTCTTCGAGACATCCTATAATTTTTTTTTATTTTTTTTTTTTTCCCTCCCCAGCTGCATTTAAATAATAAGAGCTCTTTCTTGTTTTGGACATCCTTGTTTTCATATCTGTTTTGAAACCACTTATGTTAAATAAGGAATTGAATAGACAGATAATTAGCAGATTGCAAAGCAGTGTCTTAACTTTCCTGGTACTCCTTAGCTGCAGAAGAGGCTTTGCAGAGATCTTTTTCTGCATGAAACCAGTTCACCAAGTTGGGCATGTACCATCTAGTGATCCACAGAGGAACTGGAGCTTAAAATTAGATGTACACTCATGATATCCACTGCATGAGTACTTCTGAAATAAAACATTTGGGGTCATTAACAAATAAATTTTAAGTTGTGAAACAAAATTTCTGTTCAGTTTTCCTTCAGGAATATTGAGCTGTGCAAAGACCTTTCAATCATATGAAGCATTTGGTCATTTATGATTTTTCTGTAAGGTAAGGGTCATTGTCTGCTTTCACAAAATTTTGCCTGTTCTTAGAGTGTTAACTACGTTCTTTTAAAGGTAGTTCAAGTTTTATGACAGAAAAGCAATATAAGTAGTTTAGGAAAAAAAGGTTTTGACTGATGGAAACTCCTTAAACTCATTGAATCCCACTTACAAATCTGTGTTTCTTCTCTCAGATGACGTTGGAAATTAGGTTTTGGTGGTATTGTTGTCAGGCAGTGGAGGTCAGTGTGCTGCATGGTGGCAGAAATGAACATTACAAAGACAGAAGGAAGGTGAACCTGCTCTGGTTTCACTCCTGTGGCTTTTGGCTCTCCTGGCTTCTGTGCTGTCCCGCTAAATTACTGCTCCTATAATTTTGGTCTAAGTAATCCCTAATAAGGCCTTTGTGCCAGTAGGAGAAACCTTTTCACATTAAATTTCTCTCTGTTGCCCACAACCAGCAACTCCCAAAACAACTCTTCACAATGAAAATATTTGTTTTGGAGGAAAATTCCAGGTTCCTGTTAAAGCTGGACCAATTCAAGGCTTTCCTCAGGCCTCTAGGCTGCACACCTGAAGTAACAATACCTCAGGAAACATAATTTTAACTTAGCCAATACAGTACCTTGGTGTTGAAGAGTTATTTTTTATTTTTATTTTAAAATACTTGAACATATACACTTGAAATATAAACTCGGGTAGGACTATTCAGCTTGGAGACTTTCTGAAGCCTTGTGGTATAAAAGTAATTTACATGGAGAAGCTATACAGCCTTTTTCTTCTGTACACTGTGAAATATTTAACTATACAACTGTGAATTCAGTGTGAGAGGTGCGAAAGGAGAGAGAATCATTACTTACTGCAGGAGGGTTTTATTAGGCAGGCTGCAGTTCTGCTGCTGGACAAAGTGCAGTAGATCCCTATTAACTATTTAACAGCTATCTACAACAGCAGACACCTTATAAATTAATAGATAGACTCAAAACACAAAGTGGCTGTAGAGGAAAAGCTCAGAGAAGGGTGTAGATGAACATCCAATTTAGCGGCTACAATTTAATATCGGATATCACAGTTGTGGGTTTTTATCAGCAGCAGAGAACCACATTTCTGTGGGAAACGCTGGAGATGATGCACTTCTAGGGTCTCTTCAGCAGCTCATTTTACTAAATGATGTGTTTCTGTTATAAAACTCAGACATAAATTATTCAAATGAAGGCTCCATCGTGATTCTGCAGGGAAAGATGCTGCTGCGGTGTGAATGGATGGTGAAAGTGGCTGGTGGAGTTGGGGTGATCTGATTGAGAACACCTGTGCTGCACCCGGCAGAGCTAAAGAAGAGATGACAGCCAGCAATTCCTGCCTGTTATTTAAGGTTAAAAGTAGGGACATTAAATTGTCAATAATTAATTACAGCTTTATTGAGGAGTTAATTATTGTAGCCTTTCTGGGTGCAGGAGGCTGCACAAATCTTCCATACTGGGGTTTAGTAATTGAGATGCAGCTTAGCATTCCCATCCTGACACAAAGCAGAGTGGAAGAAACTGCTTTCTAAACAGATATGCTGATACCTTCCTGCATTAAAATAAATACCCTGCTCAGTTCCACTGACTACTTCCTCAGGGAAAAGGAAAGGAGTGCTTTCATCAGGAAAAGTTGAAGCAGAGAGAAGTACATTTCTGTCAGTGCTAGCTGGAATGGCTCTCAGCGCAAGAAAAAGATTAAAAGAATATGAATATTTGAGAAAACTGAGGAAATACTGAAATATGGGCACTCCGTGTGGTGACATCTCCAAAACATAGCTGATCCCTTGGGAGACAAGGGGAAAGCAGACCCAAGGCAATCCATATTCTAAGAATTATTCTTCTACAGTCCAGAGGCTCAATTGCTTCTGCAAGGATGCTGCAGCTTTCAGAAGGTCACGATTAAAAACATTAAAGCAAATTGGTGGTCCTGCCTCTCCCATCTGAAACAGAAAAGGTGCTGCTGGGCCGTGAGCTGGCCTGCCTGGAAAGGTTTAATTTGCATTTCTGGTCTTGAGCCACCAGAACCCACAAAGGTGAAAGTTCAGCCTTGCTTCCCTCACTGCCTAACTGTGAGATTTACTAAGTTTTTATTATATGTTTCTTTTTACCTAACTTTCTTATCAAGCTGGTAAATCTGTGGCTTTATTGCTCCAGCAGTCCACAAATGACAAAATTGCCCGAGTTTCAAATACCACATAAATTAAGATCTGAAATTAAAATGCTGAAAAGGGTAAATATGTAAAGGCAAGGAAAGTGAACTTGGAAGCTTCTCCTTTGAGTTAGTATCACTGATTTTTCATACATTTTGATAAGGCACTTGACTATTTCTGAGTTTAGAAGCTGCCCTTAATATCTTGATTTCATGGGAATGATTGTGAGTGGTTAATTTAAGTTGTAGAGATTGCTACTTTAGAGTCCCACTTGAGCTCACTTATGTCCATAGAAAGCCCTCTAATGACTTTATCATTCTGCCTAGGGTTTTCCTTTCCCCTTTCCAGTTCAGTTCTCAAGCTAGAATGTTCTTTCCATGGCTCTTCCTAAAATAGAATTTATTTATATAAAATTTTAATTTGATAGCAAATGTGCCCTTTTTAAGGACAACAGCAATCATCCTGCCTTAGGAGGCTGAATACCTGAGCCCTGAAAAAAAAAAAAGCCATCGGACACAATTCATCAACAGTTGGAATTTATTCAGAAAAAAAAAAAAAAACAGAAAACACTGGAGAATTTGTTCCTTTCTGAATGACAAAATCAAGCCGAATAGACATTTGTTCATTGTACTAGAATTCCAATAGAAAACTTTTGAACTTAAATTTTGGAAAGCACTCTTTCTGAAGGAAAGCTGAAGTTCCAGCCAGTTTTCCTAAGGGAGAATCTGTCCTCTAAACACACTGAAGCACCTGCACTTGCTTGGAGACTAAAGCTGGTTTAGAGGTGCTAGACTAATTTAGCAGGGAAATGTAGCTAATTTTGTTTGTAGTGAAGCATAAAATTAGATGAGACTAAGTACAAGAAAAGCTTGTTTGTTCCTTATCTCTTTGCCTTGATGCTTCTTCCGACCTCTGAATAAAAGCTCCCGGCTTCAGTAAAACTGATGAGTTTTGTGACCACAGGATTCCAAACAAGGCAAAAATCTCCCTGGGATTGGTGAGGGAGGTTTCAGTGCTGGCCTGAAAATGCATTGATTTTGGTGGTCTGCCCCCAAAAGAAGGACTGGGGAGAAAGAAGTCACCAGACAATTGTCATGGGTGGACACGAGTCAGGAGGGCCAGGAGCTCTGAAATACCTCTGGGGCTGTGGTGAGGTAAAAGATGTTTGTGTGGCTCAGAAAGATGTTTGCTGGCAGAAAGTTTGGATGTGGAGTTCTAGTGAGTGTTATCGCTCGCAGGTGGAGGTCGTGCTGTCTGGACGGGAGGAAAATTCCAGCTGTCTCTCCCTCTGCTCCTTATTTATTTGAGTTCGGTGTTTTAAGCTGATCACGAAATGCCAGAACGACAGAGGTTTTAGTCTGGCCAGACAGACACAGGGCCGAATCAGAGAATTAGATCAGCAGATCGTAATTGTTGAGATTAAAGCTGAAATGATATTTATGAAGAAGATCATTGGAGACAAGATTTAGAGCAAAGGAATCAGGGAGCTGAGCCTGGAGCCAGCAGAGCCCCAACGAGTGCAGTCATTCTGAGGGCCCTGAGGGTTCAATTAACCTTGACAGCCTGGAGTCTCTTAAAAGGAGCAGAGCTTACAAATGAAATGCAATGAAAAATTACTACTTTTAAACTATTGGCAGTTTAAAACCTTGTCTCGACAGCGAAACCTACTCGACAGACACCTCTAAGATGCTGTGCTCTGAATGTGCTGTAAATTTATTCTTGCGGCAGGTTTATTTCTTCATTAAATATTAATGTTGGAAGGGGTTTAGCATATGCATGACGTTGCTGTAAATTGAGTTAGAAATTTATCAGGTTAAGTCATGTTTGAGTCTAAAGGTCTCACTCTTGAATGTTCAGTCATGCAGCAAAGAAGAGGGGACCTACAAATAACAGTCCTCAAAGGCAAATGTAATAAATTTGTAGAAGCTGCCCTATTTTTCAGTCATATCATGTAGGTATCTGTTTGAGAGGTTTTTTGGGTTTTTTTTTTTTGTTTTTTTTTTTTGTTTTTTTTTTTTTT
>JANEHK010000051.1:3501953-3517823 GCA_025960845.1 Tachycineta bicolor
AGTGGTTTTTTGGGTTTTTTTTTTTTGTTTTTTTTTTTTTGTTTTTTTTTTTTAATTTTATTATTATTATTATTATTTTATTCCAAATTCCTATATGTGGTGCCTGATTATGTACAATTTTCTCACCATTTTCAGGGAGATGATTTGTAAAAATTCTTACAGCTGTGCAACCGGTACACAAAAAGAGAATCTACATTTTCAGCTCTATCTCTCCCCTGGTAGGTGGCGAGGAAGGAGCTCTTAGCCAGTTATTCACAAATAACTCTTTTCTTGTATTTTAAGTGGAGAATTTCCCAGCATCTTGACAAACGAATTCTTTGGCTTGCTCTGATATATGCAGAGAATTACCAAATATTGACCAGATAAATGGTTCTCTGTCACTGGGAAGAGGTTTCCTTGCCATTGGATCTATTTCTGTGCCATACAGCTGCCATCAAATCGATGGTCCTGCTTGTATTTAATGATTGGAGAGAGAAATGAAACAAAACCCGGAATAAGAAAAAGAAATAGTGCAGGGCCAATTCTCAGAGCGAGATCCCGGTAAACCATTTGAATATATGAAAATCTCCTCTGTGTATATGAAAATTTGCCTCAAATAGGTGACATGGTCTCATGAGCTGTAGCACAACTCATGTTTTTATTTGGGAAGGGGAGGAGGACATTCCCAAATCCATGGATTTGCTACTTTACCAGCTCTAGCTGACATTTTGCTGAATAATCTTTGCAGCTGGGAAATGCCCCACGGGATGTTTGCGGAAGGAAAGGCTTTTGTAACATCTTCTAGAAATCCCATCTGTGTCTCTGACAGCATTCTGGATCAACTTCAGTGGCAATCTCCAGATCCATATGGATCTTATTAAAGTCCTCTTGCTTGCTGTGGGACACTCTGGGACCTGAAGTGAGTTGTAAAAGATCATTAGCTAAACTCAATGTGATTAATTAAACCTTCAGATTTCTAGCTTTGTGTCCTAATGTATCTTTTTTAATTAAAAGGGAAAAAAAGAAGTTATTTGAATTCTCATAGTTGTTTTAAAGAAATGTGATCTTCATAAATGGCACGTTTTTCTTCCCTCTTTCCTGGTGTCTGGATAAAAGACAACTGGAATAGAATGATAAGGCATTTGTGTTTATTAATTTTGATTTACATTTGCTTTAAGAGAGCTTCTACCTCTATTTTCAATAAATATGGGGATTGTTAATTATCCATATAATGCCTGGCATTGCAGGAAGAAAAACTCTGCCAGGGTTAGGTTTTTACCAAGGTGATTTCTACCTGCCTAGGATTTAGAGAATCAGTAATGTTCAGGATGAACCAAAGTACAAACAGGAGGAAATGTCTGTAGAGCTAAAAGGTTTTGTATAAAAAGACTATTTGTTGAAAGCTGTACACTTTTATTGCCTTAATTAAAGCTATTAGAATATAATTATCTGCAGCTAACCTGACCAGTAGCTTGCATTCAACTGCCATGCAAAATATTCCGGCTATCTTCTAATCTCCCTGACTCAACCTCTTCCCTCTTACAGAGTTCTGTACCACAGGAGAGGGAATGCAGGAATTATTTATAGTGATGTTCATGGCAGGGATGCCTTTTCGGAAACCTCCGGACTCATTTTCTGATGGGTATCTTGATTTGAGGCACTTACAGTTACAGGGAGGCTGAAAAGCTGAATGTGTGTCTTGACTTGTCTGTCTTGGGTTCTTTGTGTCCTCTGAGATGTCACAGGGCATTCATCAGCCAACAGCTTTTAAGGCAAAAGGGACAAATGTTGTAGAGACATTGGGCAATTTAAATGCATAGTTCCTTTTCTGGATGTGCACTTACCCCATAAAATGTGATTTCCACCCGAGCACGGCCTTAATCTGCAGGTAGGAGGTGGGAGAGGGAGTGCCAATTACAGCCCCCAGCTCCCAGAGTTCCTGGTGGAAATGGCACAGAGGATACCTCTTTCCACAGTTTAATAAAGCTTCTGTGCATGGTTAGTCTAAATTTAAATTCATACTGTTTAGCAACTATAAAACTGTTGCTGAACACCATTTGTTGCTGAACCAGAGTGCTTCCACTGAAAGGACTTCTAATTTTTAATTCCAACAGTTTACAAGATAAAGGCACTAAATCTTGATGTGTCACTCAGTAACTGCAGGAGAGTGGCCCCAGAATCCTCCCTCTGACAGTGACCAGGGAGATTATAAAGGATATGTTTGATACATCCCGCAGTACATTCACAGCTTAAACCTATTTGAAGTTTAGGAATATTTAGAAACCAAATGGGAATATTTTTTGTATATATGAACCCCAGGGGGTTTTATGTGATCTCCCCAGGCGCTGTTCATTCATCTCCTTGGGATTTAGATGTCTTAGTTCCTGTATGAATCAATCATGATAAATAACAGCTTCTGCTTTTGATGTTGGAAGATTTTCAGTCCTCAATTATTGAAAATCTTAATACACTATCATCCGGAAAATGCTGCATTGCTCTTCCTTTTGTTATAAAAAGCCAAGAAAAGCTTATTTGATTCTTGAGAAGATTAGGAGGGTAGACAAATTCTCAGATAACAATTTTTTCCAGACAGAAAGCAGGGAGGAGGCACTTAGATAAGTCTCTCTCTCTTTTTTTTTTTTTTTTTTTTTTTTTTTCCCCAGAATGCTTGAAAAAAGAGGCAACAGGACCGTGAGGAGAGTGAAATAATCACTGTTTTCATAACTTCTGTTGTAATTACATTCTTTATCTGGCTTGTGTAAATAGCACCTGCCTTTTTACCTGGTGTCTGTGTGCATCACTCACTCCACACCTTGTTTTTCACAAATGGCCAGAGAATAATGGATATTGGAGCAACATAACAGACCAGAAATATCAAATTGGAAGGAAAGGAAGTAAGAAAGAGATAATTACTAAATAAAAATAATTAAAAAAAATCTTTCAGGCACTAAACATTTTGATACTCTCCTCACAATGAGCATTTCAATTCTGTGAAGCAATCGTTTTCCAACTCATCTGAATGACAGGTGCTAATAATGAAAAATAAACACAACGGTGATCTAATACGTGCATGTGGGGAGGTCTTGTGTGCATTATTTGCTCCTAATGCCTGTTGAGAAGATACTCATTATCAGGATATCACGTCAATCATGTTTCCTCATTTACTCTAAACTGTGAGCATTAAATTGGCCCCAGGCAGGAGGTGGATGAGTGGGACACTAACCAAAGCCACAGCCTTGTCTGGGATGAAGAAGAAGACAAAGACTGGTCTATGTGAATTCCTCCAAACAGACCCAGCATTTAAAAACCTCTGTCATTGCTCATGAGTGTTTTCCTTACAGCACAGCTGACAGGGAGGGACATCTGGTGTCTTTGTGGCCAGCTGATATTGCAACATGGCATTTATGATCTGGACAACCTCTGATTTTAGAGGCTTCCTGCTTTTGGTCAGCATTTGTTCTAATTTTGTTCACCTTGGCCAGAAATTAGCCAGGGAAACTGGGCCTAGTCCTACAAAGAAAACTCATATAAATGCATGCCCCTTTTTTTTTTTTTTTTTTTTTTTTTTTTTTTTTTTTTTTTTTTTTTTTAAATTCAAGTAGGAGTTTGAACACATCACAGAGAATCTGGGCCAGGCATTGTGAGTCCATAAACCACTGCCTAAATCTGTATCAATAGCACACTCTTGATTTTCCTCTGGTTTACACTTATAAGAGATGACTGACAGAAGAGATTGACTTGATATTTGTACTGAATTCCATACGAAGGAATGTCCTGATGGGCAGCATGTCTTGGAGGAGGAGGAAATCTGGGGGCTGACACTTCGCCCTGTACCAGTGATTTTGCCATTCATTTAAGCTGTGACTACTTGATTTATCTCTATCTATTGCTGTGTTGCCACCTCATTTTCTTGTGTCTTGCCTATCAAGTCCAGCCTTTCACCAGAAGTGTTGTTATTGGTACGTACCTGTTCAAAGGGAGCAGGTGACAAATGGAGCTTTGAGCTCGCTGTTATTGTGCAGCCAAAACCATTAAAAGAACAGGAAGACCCGGTATGAATGTTAGGGAATAACATTTGCCACACACAATAGCTATTATTCATCTCTTTCTTCGCTCAGCCTGTTCCTCCTGATGGTGGCACAGTGAATAAGTGTTTTCCTATTGAGTTTTTTCCTCATCCTGGTTATCTTTGCCATCCCTGTGGAGTCAGTTCACTTTCAGAAAGTCCTCTGCACCTTTCAGTGTCTGCCTGAGCAGTGTTGCTTCATTTGGAGACTATACTTAGAACTAGTTCATTGTATGGAACAGTCATGATAGTAATTCGTTCAGGGGAAATTGCTTTTCCAAAGGTGGAGAAGTTAATTAAGTGTGTAACAGGAGGAAGCTAAACCTTACTAATTAGCGAGAAGGGTAACGATTATGGGAGAGAACAGATGACACTTGGCTGAAGATGAACTCAAGAAATTGCTTTAGCCAAAAGCAAGTTAGAAGAGTGAATAGAAGATGAGCTTTAAGAAAGCAAAGACTCTGTCACTGTGTCCTGATAAATTACACCTCATTTATAGTGTGTCTGCTAGGTATTAATCAATAATTTGTCGGGGTGATCCTTCACTGGGAGGCACAGACCCTGCTTTGTGTTGTAGAGAATTTCACCCCAACCTTTTAGGTGCTCCCCAGGAGGATGTGTTGAGTTAAAGTGCTCTTTCATTCTTTTGGGCTCTTTTACTCTCCTGTTCCAGGATGTGCTCCCCGGTTCTGGGCTGCTCAGTGCTTTCCGTCACTCTCACCCAATTTATTCACATCAGCGGGGAAGGTTGTTTGTAATGTTGGGTTTATATTTGGTCCAGAGTAAATTTTTTCTTATGATGTTGTTGAGAACCAGCCAGCACTCACACTTCGTCTTTGATAGGGTTGTTCTGGTTAGTATTTTTTGCTTATTACAGCAGTAATATAATTATCGGATGGGAAAACACTTTATTCAGTTGCCAGATTCCCAATGAAGTGACGTGCTCTACCCACATCAAAATCAAACCACAAGCCAAGATATATGACATCTTTCAGGAATAGCTATTTTATAAAAATAATAACAATATGCTTATTATTCTGAAGTATGGTTAATATTTTTCAGCATTTTCTTCCTGTTCTTTGCCCCAAGGAGCTCCATTACAAAGCCTTATCTCAAAGTTTACCTCCATACTGCATTCCTATTTGTAAATCAGATGAGACAATTATAATGTTGACCTACATTGTTTCAATGATGAATCCGATTCAAACTGCTCTCAAATACTATTTGATCTTGTCAGCCTGTATCACCAAGGCTGTGCTGCAAGGAACTCGTTGCCTGGTATTTTTAGCCATGTGACTGAAGCCTTCTTTAAGGCCAGTGCTCGAAATCCAGTGTACTGTAGGCAAATACCATCACATGTTTATGACCTTTTCTGGTTTCATTCCGTAGCCAAGGACAAATAAGTGCAGTTCACCTTTGGTTTCAATTTTTTTGTTTGTTTGTTTCCTTTGAAGCAATAGGTCTGGCGTTTCATCAAGCTGGTTACTGGTACCTGCATTCCTCAACCAACTCTTTGGTCTTTTATTTGGAACTAATTGATTGTCAGTGTCCTGGAATGAATCAAAACAGAAGGGAGAAAATATTTTCTTTGCTCAGTGTTTGGATTCTGATGGGAGACAGTAACACTACAGGATGGAAAAAGCAGATGAAATGCTTTAAACCATTAAATTTCAGTCCTCTTTGTTCAGCAGGTGTTTTAGAAAGTGCTCCTTTCTCTGGTCTGGATATAGTAAATTCCTGATCTCTTCTGGATAAATAGTTTTATAAGAGGGTTATTAATATAAATGCTGAAGATGGCTCAGCCTTGCAAAGCAGAAAGAACACCCTTAGAGTCCTCAGCATTTCAGTTGCCTCACTGAGATGAAAAAAACTTTAAGGGCAAAGTTTATAATTTAAATCTAAACCTTTTTCTTTTTTTTTTTCTTTTCTTTTTTTTTTTTCTTTTTTTTCCTTTTTTTTAAGGTGAATTCCTAATGGAAGGTGTTATAAAAAAATGGAAAAAGTAATCAGAGTATATTAATCATTTAAACTTCCTTGGAGTCTGGGGCACTGTAACTTTAATTAGTGGTGCCAAATAAGATTAAAAAGATCCTCTGTTGTGTAGATATAAAGGATGAGGAAACTTCTGCATTCTGCCAAATATTACATATTGTCCATGTGATACTTACCATGCCAAAGGAACTTAACATGGTATATTTTGTGCCAACCAATATGTTTTTAAAATAAATGACAGTTGAGAGAGATTTTTAAGAAGAGAAGGTTATCAATTTTTTTTGTCATTCACTGAGTGTTCATGGCAATTTGTATTCACTCACATTGGTTTGTGTGGGCTGCTATTTATTTGCATTTTTTGAAGTGCCTGAACTTTTCTTACTATGTAGACCATATATTTTTGTGCTCAATGGTTTATAAATGATGATTGCATATAGAGGAAAGGATTGTATATATTTTTGTGCATAGGTACATTTTTCTGGGAAATATCTGCTGTTAGTGAAGACTTGTGTGGATTTGAAATGGGTGGGCACTGGGATAACTTGTGTTACTCCTGTCACATTCCTGATGTTTGCTCTAGAAAACTTCTGTTTTGCCTGAAGTGTTAAGCAATAAGCATGTTTGATAAAGCAGTTTGTTCAGATTAAAAATGCTTCAGATACAAAATACTGTTGGTAAAAGCCAACGGGACGACACCTCTAAAAAGGCTTATCAGATTTAGTAAAGAAGCCCATGGCAAAAGAGGTGTAAATATAGAAAGGATCCTAGAAAGGATCACCTGGAAAAATGGAGAGAGGTGTCTGCTGTCTTAAAGAAAACTTGAGATAGATGGAGGCTCATCTGTGTTCCAGATGAAGGGGAAAGAGAAGCTAAATTCCAGATATGTTTGAAATGAAAGTAGAAAATACATATTCCTTCTGATTTGCCTTTAAAAGCCTTGTCACAAAGGCCTGTTATAGGAGAAGAGTTTAAAATATGAAACTGATACTTTTGCCTCTATGCACACATGGAATTAAGAGGGCTACACCCTATTTTAAATTCCTTTGCATACATGTCCATCAAGAAAATAAGATCTAAAATATTTCTATTGCATGATGGACTATGGAACAGCAAAACTGATTATTTTAGAATTCATTTTGTGGGGAAAAAAGGCAGAGGTAGGAATGAGATTAACAAAATTGCCTAAATTCATCTGCAGATAATAGGATTGCACCAGGGCTAAATTTGTCCTCATTTGTTTCCCAAGATTTTTATTCCTGAAGCTTGAGCTCAGATCAATAGGAGAAGATACAAGATGCCCATGAATGACTTATAGGAGTTTGCAATGCTAAATGAAATATATTTAGGTTCTTTTAAATTTTGAGATGTTGTTATAAAGCAGAAAATCCTCTCAGACTATTTTTATGTCTCTCCTACTCAGAGCTTTTGAAGGTTATAGACATTGCTTTCAATAAAGCTGTAGGACATAACTGAAGCTTTCTTCCTTGCATCACACAAGTTCTCTGTGCTGGCCAGATGAACCCCTCCTTACCCAAGGCATTTGAGACACGTTTCTGTAACTGCAAAACTCAGAAGTTTGAATACAAAAGGTATGTCCTATAACTGTAGCTGCTTTCATGCTGATTTTTCAAAATACTGTTTATCACCAGTGAATTTTTCAGCCTGTCTTTTTTTTTTTTTTTAATTTTTTTTTTTTTTTTTTATTTAAATGATCAGTACAGTCACTGACACTGTAATGACTTAAAAGCAGCCATATTACCTTAGGAAATGTCTAGAAAATAAGACACTGATGTTTTAGATGTAGAGAATTAGATTAAATAAAATGTCTTTGTTCTTCAGTTGTCAGTACTTATATCCTTGGGGAGAAATCTGCTGTCCTTTTCCAGCTGGCCAGTGGAAAGTCATGCCACAGAATAATAATCAAAAAAACCATTGCTGGGAAAGGTGTTAGAAAACACAAGAAGCCCACTTGATATGTGGAGATCAGAATATTTTCCTGAGAAAATGCAGTAATGTAATTTCTGTGATTCAAGGAGGTGAGCCATGCTGAGCCATGAGCACGAAGGACAGTGAGAAAGATGCCAGTGCACCCTGTTCTTTGGTGAGCAGGATCTGCAAAGCCCACCATAATCCTTACTCTGCCTGCAGGGGTTGGCATTTTCTCCTGGCAGCTCCTAATATCGTCCCACAAAACAAAATTGTGTGCAAGGATTCACAGAAGAATCACAGAAGAGAGGAGAAAAATACCAGACCAGCTTTGCTGCTTCCTCCTCTGTCCTGCAGCCTGAAGGCAAAAAACCTCACTTGATAGAAGGAGTCCTGGCTCCTCTCTTCAGCCTTTGCTTAACTGGAGTGGGCAGACTGCAGGAAAATACCACACAGCTTGGTAGTGAGGAGATGGATATTATATCTTATTGCACACTTCATACTTCCAAATAGATATCTTCAAAGTGGTTGAGTGGTTTGGAAGTATTTCATATCTTGTAGCTAATCCTCAGGCTCTGAACTCATTTGATACTTTCCACTCTTTTAAAATGCATTGTGGTGCTCCCGTTGTCTTCTTGCAGCTCAGACTGAGGTTCTGGTTGAGCTGATACAAGGCTGTGTCTGAAAGAGTATTTTAAAAAGAAAAAAAAAAAAAAAAAAGGACAACTCTGCAGCTTACTTTGATGATACTGTGTCATGTTTAATCAGGGAGGATTGAACCAGTCACCTTGAGATTCTGAGAGCATTGTTCAGTACCATTTAAAACATTGATTTTCCTGTAACTATGAATCCTCTCAAGTAGTCATTAGAAAGGAAGCAAGTTACCTGGGGTGGAGTGGGGGGTGTGAATACAGAAAATGTTAAGAAAAGAGAAATCTAGCCTGGAAGAGGCAAGCAGGAAACTGAGGAGCAGTTTGTCAGACCTGAAGCAAAGTTATGTCCAGGACTGGCAGGGGTGATGGCACTCAACTGATTCTCAGAAAGAGCTGGAACAACTTTCTGACCTTACCTCACCTGACAGTAATACTTTTTGCATGACTTAAAATGGGCTAAAAAACCACTAAAATTGGTTAAAGGAAAAAAAAAAAAAAAAATTCTCGGTAGATATGAAGAGCTAAAGTATGGATCTCTTTTTGAGAGCCAGCTTTAGTCATGGGTTTTTACTGCCAACAGATGTTTCAGTGCTAAGGCAACAACTTGAAAACATTGCCCAAGACTATGTGAACCTTTACTTCAGCAAAAAGTTATTCTCCATAATCTCTCTTGGTGCCTGGAATGGTTGAGCTGCAAAAGAGTGGTTGTTACAGCTGTTTATTGTTGTCACTTATCCTGTGGGCAAGAATGACACAGAGCACCAGCAACAGAGTTGTCGGATGGTTTTTAAATTAAAACAGAGGCCTAGAAAAGCAGCCCTACATGCAAAAATATCAACAGTAAAGAAAAAAAAAAAACCAAAAAAAAAACCACCCAAAAAAACACCTTTTCTAATGTAACTTGTGTTATCTGTCTGCTCCTGACAAGCAGTACCAGAACCTGCTGGGATCCTGCTAATCTGAGAAAAGCCCCAAATTGGGATAGTCTGCTGCTAGAATTAGAAAAAAAAATTATAGGGATGTCCATGTACATATATCTAAGGGGCTAGATTAGATTAATATTGAATCTTTGGGGATTTTGCATTGATCTCACCCCTGTGGTGTGAGTGTGGTCTCAATTTGGTGTTCTGAAGCACAGGGTCATTGACAGGAACTGCCATGGGCTGGCAGGTTGTGCTGTGCCATGGAAGAATTATAGAAATTACTGAAATGCTGCAGCACTGCACAATGAAAAGGTGGCTTTGAAGACTGTGTTTGGATGTACTTCAACTTGGCCTTTTACACCAAAGACGACCTGGTCCGAAACTTACCTTGCCATTGCTTTAGAGATAAAAAAAAATTGAAGAGTTTGAGAAACAGCAGTTAATTTTAAAAAGTTCCATTTTATATAACAAAATTCCACTTGCCCTCTCTAGCCTGGGGAAAAACGATGCCCTCGGGACATTTCTGTTGGACCGGACTGGTTTCGTATTTCGCTAATTGGTTCGTTCTGTTTTCCCCATGTACTTTATGCTGATGGCTTAACCCTAGAGTTTGTGTCCTCCCCTATGATTCCTTACAAGTCCACACCCCTCCTCCCTTTCCAGCACCTTCCATGCCTGTCATTCAAACCCTGCCCATTTCTCCCAAACCCTCTGTATCCATCATTGTAAACCCTGCCCCTCTGTCCAGAATGTTCCCTGTTTATAAACCCTCTTTCGAGGCTCTGTTGAGGTCAGGAGTACAGTCCCTCTTACCCTATGAATCCATTGATTCCCAAACTGTATTCTCCTCCCCTTTGCTCCTCCCATGGTTGTACTCCATTGGCTGTTGGTTTGTATCCACCCCTACCACTGCCCTTGGTTTATAATCCCCTGCATTCCTGCGCTCGGTGCTCTTCGCCCTCAGATTCCCTCCTGCAATAAGCCTGTTGGATTTATCCCAGAAGAAGAGTCTCCTCTCATCTTTTATCCCCGTTCTGGACGGCACCAAGAGAAGCAGGAGCTTTCAGCCTCGGCTCCAAAGGTTCGGCATATCCTGAGGCTTTGCCAAGGGAACGCCTGTGGCTGTGCCTTTCCGCACCGGGCGGACGCGGGCCCCTGGCTGGCTCAGATCCGCACAGCGGCCAGAGCGTTTTCAGTCCGGGTATGCATGCAGGTTATCTTTACCTGCTGGACTCGGCTTCTCAGCAGCGGCTGGTCCAAATAGTGTTGTGACTGAGGCGGCAGATGAAAGGATGGCTCTTGGCTAAGCAGGTTTAAGGATGGTTTATTCAAGCCAAGCTGCGGGAGATCCGCAACTCATCCAGACTGCTGGCCAGAGAGAGTTTGAATTTCCCTCTCTGTTCTGATAAGCGGGGGAGGGATCAGGGGAGGTCAAATAGCAAATCAGGGAATTCAGGGGGCAACAGAGGGTGTCCACTTCTAAGCCTCTGACCACTGACAAAAAGGGAAAAGGAGTTCCCCTGGGGCCGACCTATTGCTCGACGCCCTCCCTGGGAATTTCCCAGTCCGGGGAGGGGGCCCAAAGTGACAGACAGGATGCCCCAGAGCAGCGGGGGGGCGAGGGGATGGACAAGGACAGGTGGGGGGTGGGATGATTGACATAAAACACCTTGTTATACAGAAAACTCAAAAGGGGATGGACAGTTACAAAACTGGGGGCACAGTGAACTGAACCGTAATATAAAACTTCTTATAAGAACTTAATAAAACAATTCTTGCGCTGCCACATCCGCCGTTCCCCACCCCTGCTGTTGCACGGGGTCTGGAGCTAGCCAGAGCGACCCCTGAGCGGTGCAACGACAGACTGGGAGAACAGTTCTGGTGAATGCCTTTACAAAATCATGGAGTTCTAGGCTGCTTTGGGCTGGAACGGACCTTAAAAATTGCCTTGCTCCAACCCCCTGCCATGGGCAGGGACAAGCCCCACTAGCCCAGGCTGCTCAGAGCTCCTTCCAACCTGCCCTTGAACCTGTGGGTATCTTGTGGGAGCCTCAGCAGGAATTTCCTAAGCAGAATCAGCATAAACTGTCTACTAATAGACTTCAACATCTCTGTCTCTGCAGTCAGTGCTAAAATATTTCATTTTACTTCCCTGTTGAAATGCAGCAAATGAAACCAGTTTGTCAGTGCTTCTTAGGTAACCCTGCTTTGGCAGGGTTTGGGGGTTTCTTGTTTGTTTCTGTTGGGTTTTTTGTTTGTTTGTTTGTTTGGGGTTTTTGTTTTGTTTTTGTTTTGTTTTGTTTTTTGTTTGTTTGTTTTGTTTTGTTTTTTTCATTTTTTCCTGTCCTGCTTACTCTCCTGTAAAACCTACAGACCTTAGTAAAGATTGAGAATCATAATTGATTTCTGGATTGTTCCAACTGGTATAAATTAACCTCATGCAATTAATTTGTTAAACTTTCCAAATAATTATTCCCCTTATCCAACATGGTTCTGGTGGTTGTACATTTGTCTTTGGGAAGATGCTTTTCTGCAGCATCTCTTGTTTCAGTGTGGCAAAACGTATCTGGGGGGAAAAAAAACAAAAACAAAAACAAAAACAAAACAAAAAAAACACCAAAAACCCAAACCAAACCAAAACCAAAACCAAAACCAAACAAAACAAAACAAAACAAAACAAAACAAAACAAAACAAAAGCAAAAAAAAACCAAAAAAAACCCCAAAAAAACAAAACAAAACAAAACAAAAAAACAAAAAATCCCCCCACATTTTTAGTTACTTTAGTTAATTTAGACAACTTTGGTAATACAAACAGTTTTTTGAGGTACAGTGAGAAATGACAGTGGACAAGCAACTGTGGATATCATCTAATTGCCTCTCTTGATTAAGAAGCTTGAGAAGGAGCTTTATAAAATCTACTGGTGGTGCTGGCTCTTTGCTTGTCGTGTGCAATGACTCCCCTGGCACCAGTGGGAGATGATGTTTATTTCAGCATCATTTTACCTGGAAATGACCCTTTCTCTGTACCTGCTTGAGAACACGCTAGAAAACTCTCTGAAAGCAACTATAACTGACCTCAGCAGCGACTAATTGCTTCATTAGAAAAAAAAAAAAAAAAAAAAAAACAAGGGATCATTAAAAAAAAAAAAAAAATAGGTGCAAGAGTGCTGCAATTAAAATTGACAGCTTTGAAAAAATTCTGTTGCAATCTGATGGGAATTTTGGCAGTGGGAAAAAGGGGCCATAAATTGAAAGATGGAAATAGTCTATTTAGAAAATATTAGAATGAAAGGCACTGCGTGTTCTTTCCATCAAAATGAACAGCTTGGTGACAGTTGCATGATTTCATATAAACATTTCAGTTTTGTCATAGCCTTAGCTTAAACAGACATATTACAAGAAAATTGTACTCCACTATAAGATGTCAGTCTGATTCATTTTTCCCCTTGTCACAGTAAGCCTTTGGTTTTTATTTACTTTGGACAGTTTTGGGTTTTTTTGTTTTTGTTTTTTTTGTTTTTTTTTTTCCCTTCCCTTGTCTTTTTTACCTGCTTTGATATATCTCACCTTGGTTGCTGTTCTAGAGGTTGCTTTGCTGGAATATCAAGTCAATAGCTCATTTTGAGTAGCTGGGAATGAAGGGCCAGTCATTTTTCACCTGTAAATGTATCTTAAGGAGCACAGGATTAATCTATCATTAACTTTGATCCGCTGCTCTCAGAGATACGGATATGCAGAAACCCAGAAGAGGCTCCACAAATCTCTCCATGAGGCACAAGTTTATTTGTCTTTTCTTCTGGGATGCTTTTGAAGCAACCATAAAGCATGTATTGTTATTTTGAATAATGTTCATGAAACACTGCTGAAGCTCAGGTGATGAAATCCACGTGTCTGGCATCTGGCCCAGGGCTTATTTTCTTGTGGTTTGTCCCCTTGCATACATGTATCCATGGATAATATCAACACATATCCCCTCCTCTGCAAAATAGCCTTCATCTAATCTATGAAAAAAAAAAAAAAAAAAAAAAAAAAAACATGTATGAGTCAAAAGTTGTTTGTGTACTAACAAAAACCAGAAATCCATCAGTTGCTAATAACTTGAAATATTTACTATGGAATGAAATCTTAATTTGCAATTAGATGTGTGCATACAGGGTGAGCATTCCATTTCTCCTGTGTCATTCTTAGGCTTTTTATTTGTTTGTTTTGTTGGGCTTTTGTTTGTTTGTTTGTTTGCTTTTTTGAGTTTTTTTTGTTTTTTTGTTTTGTTTGTTTTGTTTGTTTTGTTTTGTTGTGGGGTTTTTGTTTTGTTTTGTTTTGTTTTGTTTTGTTTTGTTTTGTTTTGTTTTTATATGACCTGCCATTCTTGTGCACATGGAACACCCGTGGTGTTCAGCTCATGAATTGTTTTTGTGCCTGGACACATCATTGGGTAATTCTGGTCTAATCATCCATGTAGCCTGTAATGAATCCAGGTGTCCAGAGTGCACTGCTCGGATGGAAGGTGAATGTGGGGATAATGTGTGGATCAGGTAACACTTCAACCCTTCTTTCCCAACACACAACTACTCCTTGATTCTTTGTTTCATAAAGCTGGCCAAATGTTCCATAGTCATATTAAATATCTCTTGTGGTTCAGGCTTTCTGTAGAAAAAAGCTCATTTTCAGGGTGAACTTGTTTATCTTAAGGAGAGGTGGCAAGGTCTAGATAGGGAGTGGGGCTGGTGCTCCTTGAAGATGCAAATGGTTTTATCCCAAATATTAATTAGATGTAAAATTACATATTACAATAAAATAAAATGTGCACATTGGCCTCTCTTCTGTTAAAACACAGACTTTTTAGCCATACCATGAATATATTGCTATGTCATCAGCTGTTCAACTGTTTCAAGGTAATTAATAAACTTAAAGGCAATAAATTCTAATAAGATTGTTTTTTAAAAATGTGCTGCAGCTGTGGCAGACACTATAGGAGAGTCACAGAGCTACACAACTACTCCATAATTCCTATCTGCCAATTGTTTCAGTTTTTCATTATTACTTGAATCTGTTGCAAACAACACCGCTGAGTTGTCCTGCTGTATTCTGCCGTAGTCTGAGTCACTGGAAAAGCAAAGAGAATCAGTTTGGTTCTGCTTCATTTCCTGCAGGGTTTATAAGTCCATTCCCAAGCAGTCTCTAAAATGTTGTGTGACATTAACTGGTTCACAGCTTCCAAGCACGTTGTGCTGAAGACAGAGCTGAGCAATCCATAGGCACCAAGAGATGGACATGGACACCGACAGCACCCAAATACGAGCGTGCGCCCTTAGTGCACCCACAAATATGGACAAGGCTGGGAAAAAGTATTCCCAGGAGTCTGGCCTGGAAGGGAAGGTTCCTGGCACAGAGTGCTCAGAGCAGCTCTGGCTGCCCCTGGATCCCTGGCAGTGCCCAAGACCAGGATGGATGCAGCTTGGAACAGCCTGGGACAGTGGAAGGTGTCGCTGCCATGGCAGGGGTGGCACCGGATGGGCTTTGAGGTCCCTCCAACCTAAACCAGTCTGGGATTCTCTGTTTTTGCTGATGATATGAAAGGATATAAACCAGTCCATCCCTTTGGTGCCTTAAATTGTATCTCTCATGTGTTTCATATTCTGTGCTGCCCAGGTGCAGTTCTGAGCTCACACTCAGGGTCACTCAGCTCTCTGCACACAGCAGCGACACAAAACAAATCCTTTTCCTGCTGCACACCAAGGACAACTTTCAGCCCCAAAGCACAAACAAGGGTGGCTGGAGGGAGGAACAAGAAGGATGGGACCTCACAGCCTGGAGCTGGAACTGGACAATTCAACCCCAACATGGAAATGGACCAAAACTGATCAAAGGGTGAGACCTCGTGACCCTTTGTCCATTTTGTGTCCATTTTGTGGCCATTCTAAATCCGCCTTGGGTGTAGCCCTTGTCAGGCTCTTGTCCTGCCCAAGGTGTATCCTGGGGCCCTTTTAATAAACATCTACTTTATTCTTTAGCTCTGCCCAGTCTGTGTGCCAGGTCAGCCTTCCCAAAGAATTATATTTAGTGCCCTTGTTTGGCCATTTTTGGTACCAGCTGTGTGTTACAAGCAGTCATTGGCACAGCTGCTGTCTGTCCTGTGCTGGCAGGGTGCTGCTGCTGTGGCAGAGCTGGCACAGCTCACACCAGGCTCACACTCACAGGATAGGGCTGGCACAGCTCACACCAGGCTCACACTCACAGGATAGGGCTGGCACAGCTCACACCAGGCTCACACTCACAGGACAGAGCTGGCACAGCTCACACCAGGCTCACACTGAGCTGGCACAGCTCACA
>JANEHK010000051.1:3527738-3564636 GCA_025960845.1 Tachycineta bicolor
TCAATGTTGTGGGCTTTTTTGGTGGGTTGGTTGGTGGGTTTTTTTGGTTTTTTTTGGTTTTTTTTTTGTTTTTGTTTTTGTTTTTGTTTTTTTGGGTTTTTTTTTTGTTTTGGTTTGGTTTTGGTTTTTTTGGGGGGGTTTTTTTGTTTTTTTTTTTTTTTTTTCCTGTGTAACTTATTCCAAGGCTTACCAGCCCTCAGAATCACCCAGTTTTCCTCAGCACATAACCCTGGTGCAAATAAAGCTGGGTATGTGTAGTTTAATAAGGCTGATATACAATCAGTCACAGACCTGTCACTGGGGGCGTTTTAAATACTGGCAGATTGTTTTCATGCTTATATGTTCTTGATGAAAGAGCTTGAAGTTCTTTCCACATTTTCGTGGTGGCTACAGCTGAAACTTTTCCAGTCTCCTTATCCTTAAGAAGCTTGTCCTTCCTAAACTTTAAGTGGCCTCAGTTTGGTGACAGAGAGTTTATCTAAGAATATAAAACCCCATTTATCTGCAGATAACCCCAAAGCTGTGAATAGATTTTTGTTTTTTTCCTTGTTAAAACCTTGCCAAGGTGTGTTCAAAGTGCTTAATAGATGATTCTGGTGACTTCCCCAGATGGGTTCTGTGGATTGGATTGCAGTTTCCTCATTCCCCTCTGCCCTCTCACTCAATACCAGGCTCGACCTTCTCCAGTTTCCTGTTACCAGATTTCCTCTCCTCACCCTGAGACACATCGATCTGCTCTGTACAGCCTGGACACCTCTCTCTGTCTGATGGGCTTGCTCACTTCTGAAGAGCTTCTTTGTGGTTGCTTCTGAATATATTCAGTGATTTGGCTCCACCTGCCTTGTTAAGATCATCACATGATATTGTTTGTAGGAACATCTGTGTTCACCTGAGCCCCAAGTACAATTAATAGAGAGTTTGCATTAATATTGTGTGCCAGAAGAATGTGATTCTGCTTTTTGTGGTGCAGAGGAGAGCAAGGTTTAATGCTGCCTCATTACACAAATCCCAGGCCCCATAATTCTTTTGTCAACCTGCTTTATAAAATAGATAGGACATTTGCCAGCACGGCAGATCAAAGGATTAAATATTTAATCTTTTAGAGGCTTTTCTCCTTAGGATCTACAATCAAATGATAAAGTCACTTACTTTTGCTTTGAATGGAGAGTTCCTTAATCATGAATGTCAGGAGATGGAGTCTGGAGAAGAGATGAGGAGCAGTCAGGAATAAAGCAAGGACAGGCTTAGTAGGTGGAAGCTTGATGAAGGTGGCACACAGAAACAAGGCAGGGGACAGATTTGCTTCTCTCTGTGATACACAAAAATGAAATTAAAATGCACTTATATGCAGGTTATGAATTACTTGCCCAGCATGGGTAAAAACAAAATTCTGTATATTCTCTTGATGGCTGTGCTTTCCTGAAAAACTCAGTTTTGTCATTCCTAATTCCCACTGATTTGGTAATAAAAACAGGTCTCAAAAGGCTACTTAGTGCCTGTTCTACAGCCTTTGCATTTTGTGTGTGGATGTTGTGTATGGCTGAAGACACACCAGATGAACATTTTTTATTCTTAATATTTGCATAACAAAACTGGTCAGCCCCCCTGTTCTTCCTGGGGAAGAACACTTGTTTGACCTGAGAAGAGAAAACAGAGTGAAAGAAAACAGCTCCAGGTATCACATCCCCAGATGCTCACGAATCCCCTGCTGAAGCTTTTTTTGGGCAGGAATCACATCCAGGCAGGAAAGGGCATGAGGGTCTAAGCAGAGTAAGGGAAATGGGGAGGTTTTCCCATGTGCTTTACAGTGGAGGACAATGCCAAAAAATGCTAAATAAATTCCTCCAGTCAGGCTAAAAAGGGCAGAAGCATCTCCCAGATCCTGTTCACAACTGGCATGTAACAAATACACGGACTCAGTGCTTCATCCCTCCAGGGAGACAACACCAACAAAAAAGCCTGAGCCTGCAGTGTTCCTGAACCTAACTTGCCTGAAGAGAGAAGATCTGATCAGTAAACAGAGATATTCCTTAGCATCTAGCTAACCAAGTTAATTTATTAAGCGGAGGATCATGCGTGTGTGGAACACAAAAGCAGAGTTAATTTAATGACATCTCTCCTAGCATTGAGTGTTTGCAGCCTGCACATGGGCAGATGTTATGAGAGTCTACCAAAGCACTGCTGAGAATCAGTTCAGTTGCTGAAAATTTCCATCTCATTAAATTTCCATGTATGGAAAGCAATTTCTTCATTGTAGATAATAATTTTATTAACACAGCTATTAGCACCACAGACTCTGACAATGAACCCAAAGTATTAAAGGACGTTTTCTAAAAATAAGCAAATTTACATGTGTTATAATAAACTCATGACTAACCCTTCCTAAACGTTAGAGAAAGGAAAAAGAACTACAAAACACAGAAAAAGAAAGTCAAACTGAAATAAAGAAATAAAAGATCTAACTAGGAAAAGCCCAATCTTATCGATGGCAATAAGATCTTCACGCAGCTGTTTTGGCAGAAAACTGTAGCTAAATGTGGAACTGTAAAAATTGGTGGGAGCAGGTTTCAAGCAGCCTGGGTGGTGTATATAGAAGAAATACTAGTGAGAAGTGATTGCAAGGGGTAAGATTGAGGGCACATACTTTCAGAGATAAAATTTAAATAATGAAAAGAAATTAAACGTCCCTATTAGTTTCAACACAAAGCAGGTAGGTCTTGATGTACTGAATTACTCAAATATTTATTTTCTGGCCCCACCCCATCAGAGGTTTCAAATACAGGTCCGGCCAAGCAAGCCAGATGTTGGCAACGTGACCTAGGACTTGTGCACCTATTTTTTTTTTTTTTTGTAGAGGAATCACTTTCAAATGTGTGCATTTACATTTTCAATGCAATACAAATGTTTCTTCTGCTGTGAGCCTCTGTTCCCTACTCCTGTATGTACTGCCAAATAAAAAAGAATGCAGTTAGCCAATGCATTTCCCATTTAGTCTCACGTGCTTAACACTTTGTAGCAGTGCATTTTACAGTTATAAAACAATGGTCAAATATTCTGGTTGTAGGTGTTGACATTTGTTGTTATTAAAACTCAAGAGCTCCACTAAAGCAGCACAGAGTAGGGACAGCAAGAAGACACAGAAGCTGAAAAGATGAGCATAATGTGGCTTTTTCCCCCCTAATTCTGACCAAAATAAACAATGCCTTTTCTTTTTTTTCTGAGAAATTTTAGGAATTCAAAGCTGGTGGCTCAGAAAATATTCTTTCTGATGTGTGAGAAATCTAGAGAAGTGACTATGTATGTTTGTTTATACCTATATATTCACACATATGCACACACACACAAACACAGAGACTCCCAAATATACATTCACATGGTGCTAACAACCTAGACTAAATAAAAAGCAAGGAAATACAAAATTCAAGCTGTTTGCTTTGCCTTATCTGTTTCCATTATGCATGGTAAATATTGCAGATCATATGGTCTATAAAATCACACGCTGTTTGGAGACTCCTTCAGAGCTCTGCCACAACAGGGGACTCTGAGGATGGATGCAGCAGCAGCTCTGAGTTTTCTAGACTTTTTTTTTTTTTTTAGTTGGACTTTTCCTGATATCTTAATTTATTTTTTTGCATGCAAAGTTCCTGCAGTTATCAATTTATATATATATATATATATATATATATATATATATATATATATATATAAAACCCAAACAACAAACACAACCCAAAAATACGTTGAGGGAGGGCAGGCAGCACATGGGGGCCTTGAGGTTTTTCTTTTAGAATGCCTGAGTTTTGAGGGAGATAGAATGCAGCAGTGAGTAACAGTGGATGGTTAGATAAAGAGGTTTGATATTGCTCTTGCTGGGAACTGCTGCCTGCTCAGAGCCTGGGTTCCAGAGTGAATATTTGATTTTCTCTGAGCCCCAGGTCAGCTCAAGTCCAGGGGCAGCTCGAGGTTTTCCTCACTGAAGCATTCAGGCTTTAACTGATCATCCAAAATTTTACAAGAGAACTGTGTTGAAAAAGGAAAAATAACTTTTCAGAAAGTTAAACATATAAAACTATTCCCTGAAATTCTGCTGGTGTGTTTGTTGAATAGGTGGGTAGCCACATGTAAGGTAGGGGTAAGAATTTTATTTTGCTATTAGTTTATTTAATATTCCCAAACCACCACAACCAGTCACCTTCTCTGCCCAAGATGAAATTATTGGCTCTATGCCTAGAGAAATGTTGGTGTAATTGTAGGGTATCTATGCACAAGGTTTCCAAATTATTTTTACGGTCAAGTTTTGATTTAAAGACAGAAATTAGTGCAAATTGTGCTGAGTTAATGTCAGCATTTGTCCACAGGAGAGGAGCACTGTTAACAAAGGGGAGTTCATTTGCTGTATTAGACATGTTAGTATTAATTCTCTCTGATAATGGGTCATAATATTTTTAGGCAGAGTTAATAAGATTATGATGCAAGAGTTGGAATCTCCTTGGTTGGTTAATCACCTTCTGCTATTATTTTAATTTTATTATCCTAAATGCATATTGAAATTAGCACTGAGCACTACAGTGAGATGTTTTAGGGTATTTTTTTGAGGCGCTGTGTTGTTGCAGTGTCCCTCACAGAGCAGCGGCTCCATCCACCCGAGCTATCCCGACACTGCGGTCAGACAGGGAACACTGCTCTGGATCCTGGGAACCAGAGGAGCCGCTAAGGGGACTTGCTCCTTGTCACGGGAGAGACCACGCGGAGATGGAGGGAGGAGTCGGACTCGGCTGGAGGGCGAAGTCCAAGGTGTTTATTCGGTCCCACTTGGGAACGTCCAAACCTCAGGGGAGCTGCTCCAGCAGCGCGCCCAGGGCAAGGAGCTCCGGGCTTAAATGGAGGGGAGGGACTAAGGGAGGAGACAAACCAACATCCAGTGAGGGACAAGGTGGGATGGAACAGGGTTGGACGGACATGTAAAGAAACCAATGAGAACATAAAGGGAGGAACTT
Source organism: Tachycineta bicolor (assembly GCA_025960845.1). NCBI lineage: Eukaryota > Metazoa > Chordata > Aves > Passeriformes > Hirundinidae > Tachycineta > Tachycineta bicolor. The sequence goes on from JANEHK010000051.1 coordinate 3,532,736, forward strand.
CCTCTGCTCCTGCCCTATCACTCGATGTCCTTACCCGAACTCTCTAGAAGCTGGGAGGAGCAATCGAATGACAGGCAGGGCCCATAGGAGGGGACTGGGAGGAATATGGGAGAATGGACAGGGAAGAGGGTCAGGGACAAACCATGGAATATAACATTTCACAGGATGAACGGGGCTTGCAGAACAAACCATTATAACGAAAATAAAGAACATAAAATACAATATGAAAATAAATAACGCAGAGCACAATGCTCTTGTTGCTGGTTCTGTCCCCTCACCGGGCGGACGCTGACCTCCGGCTAGCTCAGCTCAGCACAGCTACAAGATGTTCCCAGTCTGGACAGGCACGCAGGTGATCTCTACCTGCTGGCTCGGCTTCTCAGCAGCAGCTGGACCAAAGAGCATCGTGGCAGCAGCGGCAGCAGAAAAGGATGGATCTCAGCTTGGCAGCTTAAAAGATGTTTATTCCGGCCGGGCTGTGGGAAGTCCGCAGCCAGTGCAAACCGCAGGCCAGAGAAGCCAGAGAGTGAGAGCAGAGCAGAGAGAGTTTGACTCTCCCTCCTCCACCTTATATCTGGGGGAGGGGTTCCGGGGGGATTACAACAAGACAACAAATCAGGGGATCCAGGGGGTAACAAGGTGTGCCCACCCCCAAGCCTCTGACCAACCACCTCCAGAGCTAAAGGAATTCCCCACAGGCTACCCATCACCTGAAGCCCTCTCCCTGAGATTTTGCAATCTGGGAGGGATCCCCAAAGTGACAGACAGGCTGCCCCAGAGCGAGGGTGGGCAGAGGGGATGTTCCAGGTCAGGTGAGGGGTGGGAGGACTGACACAAAACACCTTGTTACACAGAGAACACAAAAGGGATACAGAACTGGGGATACAGTAAAATGAACTATAACATAAAACTTCTTATAAAAACATAATAAAACAATTCTCGCACCACCACACAATGCAACACTGTGTGAATGGGATGGGTGCCTCTTCAGCCACAGCAGGGAGCAGAATTCTGTAGGCAACCAGATCAACTCCTCTGGGTGCAGCTTGGGGTTGGACAAGAAATTCTGTCCTCAGCCGGTTCCTCCAGCCTGCTCTGAGAAGCAAGTCCTGGTGATTTCACCACTTCCTGACTCAACTCCAAGTGGCCCAGTTTGCAAAGGCACCTCTGGGAGTAAATGGACATTTTCCCTGTGGTTCGTTGGCTCAATCAGGCCAGCACCTGCGGAGACCCGAAATTCGACCGGCAGCACCGAGGTTCCATTTCTGCGGTGCCCAGGAGGGCTCAGCTAATGAGTGCACTCCATTTTAGATGGTGTTGGTGGTCACTAAATAAACCTGAGGCCTTGGCCTTGCATTTTGGGCTCCTGCAGATCTCTTTAAAAAAATCTGAATTTGATACTTATTTTGCAGCCTGCAGCTGAGAGCTGGGCCAGAGGACAGTTCATTTTCAGTTGAGCACATGCCAGATAGACACCTAAAGAAGTTCCTCTCTGTTCGTACTTCTTGTTCGTTGAACATCCATTTTCCATAAAATATAAATATTTGGCATGTTCAAGAGAAGAGAAAAAGAAACCATCAAAATTATGCCTACATAGATTTAGAAAAATAAAATAAAAGAGAGATCATAGCCTTACAGAACAGTGAAAGAAGAGTTTTCAATACGTGTGTCTAAGGCTGGCAATCTCAATAGAAGGTTTTTTAATTAAAATAATTCTGTTTTATTTTAATGAATCAATACTAAAGGTTCCCACAACTACATTTAATGTTATGGATTACAGGAGAAGGAGACATCTATTTTCCATGGCTGAATTCAGCTTATCACTACTACACACCTTTTAAAAATTCCTGTGGTTCCCCCTCAATCTATAAGGCTTCCTTCTATTAGTTATAAAAATACAGAAACTCTTACACATAAATTAGGAAATAGTTTGATTTTTCTCTGTCTTATGAGGACATTCTTTCCCTTTACTAGCAAAAATATCTGCATATTCAATTTTCTTCTGAACTTTCCAACACTGCATGGGCGAACCCAACAAAGGGATTTTTCAGTGTGTTAGTTTCGGTGACTTCAAAAGCATTATGTCAAATATGCACTGAGCCCTTTACAAACAGCTAAGCACAGAAATCCTTTATTTCAGGGCTGCTTTGAGGCTGAGAGTAATGAGTTCTGTTCCTCCTGCAGCACTCCCTGCTCCTGATGAGGGGTGAGGATGGCACTAGCCGCACACTTGGCTGCTGGAGGGAGGGAACACTGCCACAGTGCCAGGATGGGAGCAAAATTTGCAAGAATTTGGAATGGAGCAGAGCTGCTTTTGCAATGTGCTGAGTGTTCTGTTTGCATTGCCCTTGCAGCAAACTTTGTGGGGGCTGAGGGATGGCTAGGAAATGTTATCACTACTTTTTCAGACTTCATCTGCTTCAAGAGGTGAAGGGATCTTCCTGTAATTTTGTGGGGTTTTTTTCAAATATTTCAAGAGCAGCCCTGCTGAGAAGGACTTGGAGGAGAGGGTGGACACGTCCTGGCCATGTGCATTCACAGCCCAAAACCCACCCGTGGCCTGGGCTGTGTCAAAAAATGTGTGGGCAGCAGGGAGAGGGGACTGTGCTCGTCTTCTGGAATGGTTTTAAATTGAAAAACAGCAGGTTTAGATGAGATATTAGGAAGAAATCCTTCCCTGTCAGGGTGGGGAGGCCCTGGCACAGGGTGGCCAGAGAAGCTGCGGCTGCCCCTGGATCCCTGGAAGTGTCCAAAGTCAGGTTGGATGGAGCCCGGAAGGTCATGGCAGGGGACTGGAACGAGATGATCCTAGGGTCCCTTTCAAACCAGGCCATTCCACTGTGGTTAATTCTGTGATTCTGTTTTTCAGCAAATGATAAAAATAAAACATTTCCCAGCATGTTCCCTCCAGGCAAACCACCAGTACTAGTTCACAGCTTGGATCAGCAGCCTTCATGCAAATCTTGGACAAGTTGTGCTCAGAAGCATCAACAGCTGGTTCAAAGCAGAGTTAGAAGCCCAGCTCAGAACAGAACTGAATGTTCACACTGAAAGCAGACAAGTAAGGGTCTCTCTTTGCAGGAGGTTCCTGCATTTCATCCAACACATGGTTCATCGAGTCTTTTGATCTGTGACAATAATGACATTTACAGTGGCATGAGACATACGTTATCCTGAAGATTAAAAGTCAGCAATGCTGATCAGGGCATTCCTTTAAATACATAATTGCAGCAGATGTAGCTTTAAAGGAAAGCAAAGCAAATGTTTGCTGATGGTTTTGCATTAGGACGAGGTTGCTGAAGGCTGAAGGCTCAGCTGCCAATCCCAGTTCTGCTTCTGGATGAGTGGTGGAGAGGACAAAGTGATTTCAAGCACTGGTATTATATTTGCCTACATTTCTGTTAATGTCACTTGCAACAAGACTGCAACATCTGCTCAGCCTTTATTAAACTGATAAAAGCCTGTTCTTGCTTTGATGGTGCCACTAGAAACAAAGATCACCTCACCTTCCCTTGGAAAGAAATGTGAGTCACATCACTCGAGGTGTTATTATAATGAGCCAGAAGTAAAAGTCAGTAATTTCATCTTGTGTCAGAGCAGGAGCTGTTTTTCTGTGTTTTGGCCCTATTTTAGAGTGGCCTCCTATAAAATGAAGAGGAAGCTTCTTGTAAAAGAGAGAAAGGATGGTGGGTGTCACCGTGAACATTTGCTGAAGATTTGTGGTCCAGTGTAACTCAGCAAGCACTGCTGTGTGCTCTAGCACAGTGCCGGGGTGAAAACATTTTGAGTGGTGCCTTGATCTTGAGCAGCATTTGACCTCAATGGGGAGCAGAAACAGCAGCTCTTATCTTGGAGACAATTCTGGACATGAAAATTCTGGATGTGAGAAATCTGGGGGTACAGATGCTGACTTTGAAACATCACCCTGTAAGGACACCTTTTGGCCGGTACAAAACAAACCCTAAATTACTTTACATCTCTTCACTTGTAGGGATGAAGTCTACTTCAAGGGAAGCAAATAGGCAGAATTTTTAAACACAACTTTTTTTAAAAAAATGTCTAAACCTAGCAGTCTGCAAGTGGAAATTAGGTCAATACAGCATTTTCTATGAACAAATTTTATGGAAGTTGGGTATTTTACCCACCTACCTTGTTTCCAGACAGTAAAGAGCATCATGCAATTTCACAGCCATGACTAATTATAGTTTATTCTAAGAATAGCCTTGATTATTTCTTTCCCCCCTCATTATTAATATCTTAGGATATTAATATATCCTAAGGAGGAGAGTGCTGCTCACGCATCATGGCTGTTAGAATGATGAGGGCAGACACAAAAGAGAAGCTACTTTTCCTACTAATACATGGATTTTTCTAGGGTGAACAAACGGTGGCAGCAGTCTCATTCCACCTGGAGCCCCCCTGCAGTCTGCCACATCATTCCAAGGCAATATGATTTGTTTATACTTGGTTAAACAATGCTCCAGGCAAGATACAAACCGGGGCCGGGTGTGCCCAGCGAGCGTCGATTCCACGTTGCTCTCTCATACATTCAATTCCTGTTTCTTGTTTGTGTGCAAAACCTCACAGATATTCCATGGCAGAAATCACTTTTTCTACATCCAGAAGTGTCTCTTTCTGCACTTTTGGTTGGATCAGGGGCTGTGCCTGTCCAGGAGCTGCTCCAGCTGCTGGAGGGTGTGGCAGGGAGAGGGGAGTGGACAGAGCCATGGATCTGCACATCAGCGCCTTCCTCCTGCCCAAGGAGCTCCTACGAGCTGATTAAATAAACAGCATCTTACCCTGAGGAGCACCAGCCCCTGGAGCAGCCACTCAGAGCTCTGCTCTGGGCTCTGGAGCCTGTTCCATCCTCTGAGGGAACACAAATGAGTCCTTGCTTCTGTGTGGGTTGATGCCTTTCAGGCCTTTTTCTTGTTTGTCTCAATTACTGCTTTGTTGTGAAATTATTATTTTCCTTTTAGTCTTGAATTAAAGACTGGCACAGTAGTGGATCTTGAGATGGGCTATTGTGTATTCCCTAGTTTAGGAGGGGGGAAATTGCATTGACAGGTCCCTTAGCAAAGATGAGTTTATTGATATGTTCAGCATCACCCTCTAATATTTACCTAGAGCATGTTTTAATATTTTAGACGATTAAAAAAAAAAAAATTCATCAGGCAGAACTTCAATTCCAAAATGTAAATAGATTTTGGACAGGCATTAATCAAACTGCTTTTCTCAACAACATACTCAGCAATATAAGCAATTTTTTTATATACATATATTTTTCTGCATGTGCACCAGTATTGGTGACATCTCCCATAATATTATTGATTACAACCCAGAGACAGTTTTAGACTGACTTTGCTGATGTCCTGATAGCAGAAAATGCAGCTTACTTGTACAATAAGATAATACAGAAATCACAGTTAGGTCTTCTCAAAAATACACAATTCAGAGTTTAATTTAGAAAGAAAAATTAACCCCTTTTATCTGTGTTTCCTAATTGCTCAAACCTGTAAGTGTCATCCTGCCAATATGAAAATACAGTTTTAAAAGGAGAGAAAATATTTATAGAGAATAAACTAGCTTAAGAGGAGAAAAATAAGAGGGTTAAGATTTATTTCTGTCTTTATACTGTCTTACACAAATTTCAGTTTAATGTTTAAAGTAGTGTAGCAACAATCAGTGAAGTCATAGAATTTTCTTGCTTGTGTATTCTAAACAACAGCATAAAATGAGCAAAGGTGGAAAAAAAGTGGGATTTTCATCTTAAAATAATTGTCTCAGCTGAGCACTTCTAAAAAAACACAGAATGAAAATTAAAGGTCCCTGGAGAAGGGTTTGAGTTACGGCTGAGCCCCAGGGCTGCTGTACAAATAGCATCCTACCAGAACCTCATGTGTACCTTATAAGCTATATGGTGGAATAAGAAAATTTTCAGTTTTTTTCTCATATTTCTGGAAGTTGTTTTTTAGAGGCCTTTATATCTTTTGGGTGCTTCCTGGTGCGGAGGAATCGTCCAGGTTAAGACCATCCTCCCCAGAGCAGAAGCTCTGGGATAAACTTCCTGAGAATTTGTGCTGATAAAGCAGTTGCTAGCAAAAAGCCCAACAAATAAATCCCCTATATTTTTCTGCATTGAGACTGCTGGTATTTAATAGTGTAATTACTAACATTAAAACACATTCTGAACTTTAGAGTGTTCCTGCTTCCCTCAGGCAGAGAAATCATCCTGTGGCTTTTCATTCTCCTTTTTCTGAGGTATTTGTGCCATTTCTTGATTTTTATTTAGTTTACAAAGAAATTGATTGCAGAATGTGAGACTAAAAATAGACATTTCTGAGAACACTTCTGTCAAAACATTGTGAGAAAGCTACTACCCAGATAAATCAGTTACTTGTACTGACTTTCTCCTCTAAAACTTCCCCTCTTTGCATGTTTAGCTGAAAGACTCAGGAGTGAAGTGGGTTTTTATTCAAATAACACAGAACAAGGCTGGCAGCTCCACAGGCCTTTCCAAGGCATCCAGCTCATGCAGAAAAAAACCCTGGGAAGATTAAACGTCTCAAAGGTAAAATCCAAAGCAGCATTTTTCATCACATTTCAGGAAATCGGTCCCCAAATAGATTAATTATGGAGATTAATAATTTCAGCTCTCTAAGTTAAATTCAGTAAATAGTTGCAGTCAACATCCTTACTCTTTTCTAAAATATGGAATAATTTAGTATTTTTAAAAGGTTAATTATCAAAGGAACAGTGGAATTTCTTATTTAATGAAGACATTTTGGGTTGTTTATTTTCTGTCAGCAGAAAAAATACTGGTTTTCTTTGGCTCAGATATCTGTATCTATAGATATACATATAGATATACACACACACACACACATATATATATAGGTAGGTAGGTAGGTAGGTAGGTAGGTAGGTTTTGTTGTTGTTGTTTTTGGTTGGTTGGTTGGTTGGGTTTTTTTGTTTTTTTTTTTTTCCTTTCTGGTCTGTCTGCAAACTAAGAAAAATGTTATTTTCCTAACTTTACTCTGGAGTTAAGAGACTTTTTTTATTCCCTTGGTTGTTCCATTGTCTTTGGCTGAGAGCACCAAACACAGGCCCCAGCACTCACCCAGATTTTTTTGCAGTGCAGACATCGCTCATTGGAAACTGGATGATCCCATCAAACCAACTTCCAGGCTATCAGGAAGGATTTATCAGGCCTAATCACAGGCTCCTTTATGGGGCCATATCTCCTGTTTCAGTTCTTCCCAAGAAGGGAACGGCTCCATCAGTCTGGTCGATACCACAATCCCCTGTAAGGAAATACAGCTGCAGAAAAGAGTCTCTCTGTGTTTAGCAGGTGTTTATTTTTCCCCCTCTGTGACAGCAGCTCATTAGTAGCTCTGGAGTCAATGAAATTAGAGCACTGTTAGTCCAGCAGAGCTAAATGGGGTTTGTCTCTAGTGCTGGGACACTGAAAGCCTTTATCCTACAGAGCTCCTTCAAAAGGCACGACTTCAGCTCGACAGCAGAGCTCTTTCATTTGTTTGAGATGGTATCCGAGGGGTGTATTAGAAAAATATGTTATATAAAAGTGATATTAGTTATGCATGATAATTGTCAACAAAAATGTAGATTTTCTTAATGCCTGTTAAGAACTAAGGAGTAAGTTTGGGTTATTTTTGTAGGTTAATGGTCAGGAAAATAATTGTTTGAGGGATAGAGTGACATTGCCCATTGCTGCTGGATAGCTCTCCTCACCTCTGTTACTTTTTCCTGTTTATTTTGTTCCTACACCAGAGTCTGCTAAGCCATTATTTCTGCAAAAGTCTTTAGAACTATGTGTTATAGCAGGCTGTTTAAGGGAAAAGAATATTTGCCAGTTCTAAATATGTTTTTTTTTTTTCATTCTTTATTCCTACAATGAACAGGAAAAGCACAGTGAGTGCTCATAGTTTTCAGACTAGATTTGTAATTAACTTTTGGAGGTCATCACTAAAACGTGGCTGAATTGCTATTTCCACTGAGTGCTGTACCAGAATTTTGGTTACGGCTGCAACTTGAGCCTCCGTTTCTGTGTGCATTGTGCAGTGGCAAACAGCAAATCGAGGCTGGAATGCTGCTGGGACTTCCTTCGACTTTCAAAAGAGCAGTATCAGAACTCCAGCACACTTTGTGTGTGGTTGGGAACTGCAGTGTCAATGCTGAAGGATAAACTGTTAGAAAAAATTCATCAATTGAATTAGGTGCGATTACATGCGTCAGGAACCTAAAAAAAGGCTCTCAAATAGAATGTGTAATTTAGCTACGAATGACAGTCTCGATGCCCCAGTACAGCTCAGTGTCTGGTTGGAGTGATTACTTAATGCGACTTTGTGCTCTACTCTGAAAGATCCCCTGGACAGAATTTGCAAATATTTTAAGAGGCTGCTGTTGCCAGTGTCATTATTGAGCAGTGCTGCAGGTTGGATTTCGAATTATCTCAATTCCACAACCTAACACATTCCTTCAGTGGGTCCAATTTTGGATTGAGCTGGAAATAAAAGTGGAATGTTTCCTAGCACAAAGGACTGTTGCCTTCAGCTCCTTCACTCTGGCCTCTGCTATTCCAGTTACCCCTCTTTCCATGAGAGGGAAAGCAGTAGGAGAGAATATCAAAACCACAGAAGGGATTGGGTTGGACGGGACCTAAAAATCATCTCGATTGGATTGAAATACCATCGCAAAGTGCATTTCACCACATGCTCAAATTCATGTAATAGTGTAAATTTACACAATGTGAACAGAGTTTGCAAAGAGCAGAAAGGGAGTCTGATAAAAAGCAGAAGGAAAGGAGCTAAGATAATAAAACAAAGCCTATTTTGTGTATTTTGCCTTTCCAGATGCATTATAATTGTCTGTTCCCATATGATATGAATTATTCACTTCTATTATTATGCCAGACCTGTGGGAACACACTCATTTACCATTGGTGCATACATTGTTACCAACCTACATGTTCTGCTTGACTTAGCCAGAATCTGCCGCTGAGTTTGATTCAGCAGTTCCTCTGTCAGGGCTCCTAATAAACCTATAGACCATCACTGTATTAAAACAATTCCTGGTTTTGGTAGGCTGCTTCAAAGCGAATCGTGGAAAATCTAACTGTGTATATTAACAGAGAAAGAAAGGGAGGAAAAAGAAAGAAATCTTTCAAAAATCAGAGGAAATGATTAGCAGTGTAGGATGTCGTGGAATCTCAGAATGGTTTAGGTTGGAAGGGACCTTAAAGCAAATTCAGTTCCACCCCTGACATGATGTCTTGGGTTGCAGTATGTAACAAGCAGTGTGTATTCTATTTTCCATCCGTTGAAACCGCCTGGGGAGGTGTTTTCTTTATCTCTTGTGTAACCCATCCCTCACAGCTCCAGGGGCAGGGGGCGGGTGCCTTCTGTCCATGGGCAGCTGTTAAACCAGCTGGGGCAGTGTTCTGATCTCTTCCAGGACCCCTCCTCCCTGCAGGGATCTCTGCTGTTCATGGGCCATCCAGGCTCACTGCAGGGCTGAGACAACTCCCTCATCCATGGGGAGATGCTCCACCCAGGGGAGGAGCCCGGCATTCCCAGCTGGATCAAACCTGGCATTGCGAACAGCAGCATAGACTTTTTGCACTGGATTGCCAGAGGAAAGCTGGGCCCATCTCACCAGCACTGAACCCTCTACAGGATCACCTCTGCTCCAACAGGACCACATCTGGCACTCCAGAAGCATTTAATTGGACTGTTCCCAACACCCTGACCGTCAGGGTGTCAGGCCGTATTTCTGACTGTCAGTGTTTCTAGGATTTATTTTTTTTTTTTTCCCCTTGGGTTTTTTTTTTTTTTTTTTTTTTTTGTACTACTATATTTATATTTTTAATATTCTTAATAAAGAATTATTATTGCTATTCCCATATCTTTGCCTGAAAGCCCCTAATTTCATAATTATAATAATTTGAAGGCATGGGGCTTACATTCTCCATTCCAAGGGAAGCTCCAGCTTTCCCTGGCAGACACCTGTCTTTCTAAACTAAGACACATGGGCAGGGACACCTTCCACTATCCAAGGCTGCTCCAAGCCCTGTCCAACATTTGGACACTTCCAGGGAGGGGACAGCCACAGGTGCACTGGGAAAATTCTGCTAATCACCCTCCCAGGGAAGAACTTCCACCTGACATCCACTGTTGCTCTGCTCCATCCCTCCTCGTGAAGCCATCCCTCCTCGTCCTGTGGCTGCAGCTCCTGAAGAGCCATTGCAGAGTGGCTGGCCTAGTGATGCTGCCATAATGAGTTATTTACTGTGCATATAAATCAACAGCATTCCAGGAAGAATTAGCATTAAGTAGAAAGCAGTGACCTTTCATGCCTTGTTTGATACCTCTAAGATCATTATGTTTCTTTGTATTGTGTGCCTTCCCTTTCTTAAAGCGAAAAGTGTCCTGCTGTAATGAGTACTGTACCATATTTGTTAAGTAAAAACAAAAACAAAAACAAAAACAAAAAACCAAACAAACAAACAAACAAAAAAACCCCTACAGTTAGTTGATTTTTATACAAAAAGTCTGTGAAGACAGGATTGTAGTGTTTCTTGTATATCTTTGTGGGAAGCAATGATCTTTTTCCTGGACCTCTGTTGCAAACATTCACCTATATAGTAATGAGAATGTATTTGCACACTCACAATTAGCAAACCAGCACACTGAGTAAACAGTTAAACCAAAAACACAGCAAGCAGCATAGGGTTCAAAAAAACTTTAAAAAAAAAACCAAACACCAAAAAACTGTAATTTCTTCAGGCTGCAGCATGCAATTTGTTTAAAAGCATTTAAAATGGTGGTACTACTTTTTTTGGATTAGATTGAGAATGGTCTCTCTGTATGTATAATGCATGTCAGGCTTTCTTTTTTAATAACTGGTGGTTAAATATTGGCAGAAATAGCATTAAAATATTATTATTTTTAAATAGGTGATAAAACCATAGTAATAAAAACAGTTTAAATTCCCTAGGAAACCTCTACCTCTTTTGTAAATGTAAATCATTTCAGTTTGTCTTTGAACTCTGTGAGCCAAAAGGTTTACAAAGTTATAAATATTTTGTGGAAATGGTAATGTCAGAGATGTTTAATGTTGGGATTGTGCTTGTTTCTATCCTAAGAAAAAAAAATGTCTAATATTACAGCTTGGAGATGTGGGAGTATAGGGCTGGGGAAGAGAGGACTTGGTGAGAGAATGAGTAGTTACAGGTTATAGGATGATGAGCAGCAGTTGATGGTGTTTTACCTCCTAATCTTGTGCTTCTGGGCAGGAGTGTGAGCTGGATGTTCTTTAAGGAGAGAGTAAGCATTTATTTGTTCTTTGTGCTCTGCACACGTGCATTGTGGTAGTGGCCTGGCTCAAAAACTTCTCTAGATATCCTAAAAAAAGTGCCAGGTCAGCCTGGGAGTCACCAGCCCACAGCAGGATCCAGAACCAGATCCAGAGGTACTCTCTGGAAACAGAGTCAGATATATTCCAATTAAATATGTGTATAATAACTCAGGGTTTAGAGGAAGGGAATTAGTGAGTCCTTAGTGTGCACATAGACATCCTTTTAGTCAAGACACCTCCTGTGAATTAGCATAAGAATTATGCAGATAAGCTCTTTATCTCACTCCTTCGTAGTTCTTTGAAGTCCTTAGAAGTTTAAGAATTTAGCTAAAGGAAACTGAATAAGCAAGCAGCATTTTGTTTGTACAAGAGATTAACTTTGCTTAAATACAGGTATGGCTTCACATTGCTATCTACTGACAATCATTTTTCTGTGTGCCCATGTAAAATTAATTTTATATCTAAGATGAGTTTTACAATTCACAGTGTGTTGCTGCGAGCTGAATTCAAATTAATTTCTTAAGGAATAAAAAATAAGAATAAGGTTATTCTCATTATGGATTTGGAATACTGTTACTTTTTGTGGAGCTCCCAGAGACAAGGAAACAAAAGGCAGATTGCAGCAGACAAACTTTGGATGTACTTATGTACAATTAGATATGGGGACATGGAGGGAGGTCAGAGATACCAACCAGAAAGGAGAGTAGAAACCTAAATTCCACAAGAACAGGAATTCCAAAAGGCCTCAGTGCCAACAGGAGAATGTTGACACAGTTCCCATGTCTCTTAAGGTCTTTCTCCCTGTGCCAGAAGGGTTTAGCAGAACTGCAATGGGAAGAATTGGGTGGGAATGTGAAGAAGAATGGTGTCTTCGTTTGGTCTGGGGTAGAGTCAATCTCATCTCATCCCAGCAGCTGGCACGGTGCTGCGTTTGTGTTCAGTGCGAGAATGATGCTGATAACACCCTGATGTCTTGTGTTTATCCCAAATGAAGAACTTTTCTGTGTCTCATGTTCTGCCAGTGAGGAGGTACCAAAACAGGATGTGAGGGAGCAGAGTCGGGACAGGTGACCCAGCCGGGCCAAAGGGGTATTCCACAACTTAAAGCCAGAGCCCAGTGAATAAACAGGGGAGTTACCCAGGACACTCAGGGTTTGGGGACATTTGTCAGGATGTGGTGAGCAATTGTTTGTTTTCCTTCTCCTTTTTATTATCCCTATTAGTATTTACTATCATTATAACATTCCACTTTGTTTCAATTATTAAACTGTTCTTATCTCAACCCACAAATTTTACTTTTGACTCTGCTCCCCATCCCTCTTGTCTGGAGAGAAGAGGGTGAATGAGGAGCTCCATGGTGCTCAGTTGCCACCTGGGCTTAAACCATGACAAATCTTACTCTGAACTTGGCTTTGCCTGTCCTGCAGGCAAAGGATTCGTCCAACAGGTAGCAGGTAGCTGCCTTAAAATAAAAATCAAAAGCAAAACAAACTTAATATGATTCCGTTCTAGGAACACATATTTTCCACCGAACTAAATTTATCAAAACAGATTATCAAAGTTTTATAATTAACTTCCTAGCAAATAGGAATTAGCATATATTATGTGAGTGCTGTGCGTTAATCAAAGGATATTTAGTGAGGCACCCACCTATGCATGCCCAGGAATTACAAAGTTAATGAGAGACAGCAGCACATGTAACTGTAACTAATTAAGCAAGACACAAAAAATTCCGTAGATGTTTGACTGAATATGTTAGAATTTACTCATTATCATATTTACATGGTGAGTTTATTCCAGTATTTAAGTTTGTCAGACTAAGATACTTGAAGTTAACTTTCTGCTTGTCATACAGGTACACCCTCAATATATTGCTTTGGTTTGCAACTCCTGTATTTTAAATTCAAAAAAGGTTAAATACCTAGAGGGTTTGACCCTGGGTGGGTTGAATTAGCCCAAGAGGTTGTCTTTATTTACTGCAGAAGGAAACTTACAGGCAATAAGTGCTTAAAAAACAGGCATCAAGAGGCTGCCACAAGGTAGGTGGACAAAAACAAAGGCTCAAAGAGGCACCACAGGGATTAAAGTGTGCTAGAAATTAATAGGCTACACTTACAAATATTTTTAACAGAAGTTCAGAAATTTCATGCAGCTTCTGTGATTCTACATTGAGCTTTTTCTACTTGTTTATACATAGATATGTATTTAAAATTAATTTAAGGGTGTAAGTAATGATTCCTTTTTGTAGAGGAATGAACAATTACAGTATAAACACCCAGACAGTTTTCTGCACCATTCTCCAAGAGAAGAAAAGTGGTTGTTTTAAAGGTATGCCAAATAAAAATGTCTAATATATCTCTATAATAACAGTCTAGGTGGCAAAGTGTTGTGTAGACACTTAGGTATGAATATGAGGAGTCACCTAAATTTGTAAAGAGAGAAAACAAACAATGTTTTCTCTCTTTAGACTGAGTTGTATTGTTCTCTCCATCATGAAATCAGAAATAACGTGTCGCCCTAGATTATACAGAGGATTTTTTTGTATGATGCTTTGTGTAGACCTTAAGAGTGAAATTATGGACAAGATCTTTTTTTTTTGTTTGTTTCAAGATCAGGAAGGGCTGCTGTAACTCCATTTTAGAAAATGCAAAAGGTAAAGAAAAAGTAAAATGCATAGAAAATCATCTGTGATGATAAAGCACAAATGGAGCAATTTAGATGAGAAACTAGCACTGTTTGTGTCCTTAATCTATTTTCATGATTTTCTGTATCTGTCTGGTTTTAATTAAACCTGTAAACTGAAGACTGTTTGCTTCTTTTTACAAACAATATTGTTGGTTACGGAGCATATGTTGTTTATCCAGGCTGCAAGCTCTCACTGCTCAGATGTATTTGAGCTTCCTTTGTATTTGCTTTGAGCTTCTGAGGGGGTCATTGGTTACTTTTTTTTCCCATTAAAAGGTCTTTGGGAAGTGAAAACTCTCAGTTGAAATGCATCTTCACTGTTAATCAGAACTCTGGTGAGTGGCAGGCTCATGTGCTGTTGCTGAGAAGGATTGAGTATAACAATTACTTCATCCACAGAAGAAAACTCGATTTTTGGTGTTGACAAAGATTTGGAGGAGTTGAGGCAATTGGCTTCCTATGGAAACAAAGGTTAGGAGATTTCTGCCGTCTCCTCCTTGATAGCATTTCTAATCTGTTGGGCAATTTTAAACTATTTTGACTCAAAGTCACTATGTTTCCACTTACTTGTTGAATCTATGCTTGGATTGATATGCAAGTAGTGTTTGGAGGAAAAAGCTGTAGTCTGAGCTCAGCCATAGTACAGAACGTTACAAAATTCACTTGACACAGCCATTAGGGTTTGCTTTGGGAGAAGACTTTTGGGAGTGTTTACTGGTTGATTTTTTTTTTTTTTTCTTTTGTGTGTGCGTGTGTGTTAAATAACAGCATTTCTCTGTGGAGTTAAAAAATGAAACAAGAAAAAGGTTTTTAACTTTCATCTGTAGAGTAGAAATTGTGTTTTATTTGGTGTGGTGATGAGCTATTTAAAGTAACATCTATGGTAAGAATATGATAATCTATAGACTGTTGTATCAAAATGGGGGTTTTTAATGCCACAAACTTTTCAATTTTTTATTTCATCCATCTCCTTTCCTGTTTGAATCTTTGTGATCAAATAGTTTAATAACCTCATACATGGTGGATGTGACTGGGATATGTTTGGGCCATCTGGTAGATGTGGGTTTGTATCAAAAATGGAATCACAGAATAGATTCATTCTTCCATTGTTGAACAGTGGAAGAGACTCAGGTATCCATTTTGCAAATGCAGGATTTTTACCTTCTCTTTCCAGGAATAAATGTGGGTTTTTTTGGTTTTTTGGTGTGTGGGTTTTTTTTGGTTTTTTGGTGTGTGGTTTTTGGTGTTTTTTTGTTTGTTGTTGTTGTTGTTGTTGTTGTTGTTGTTGTTGTTGTTGTTGTTGTTGTTGTTTGGTTTGGTTTGGGTTTTTTTTGTTTTTGTTTTTGTTTGGTTTTGTTTTGTTTTGTTTTCATATTTTCTCATCAGATCATGCACAGATTGTAAAAAAAAAAAAAAAAGTGAGGATAATTTCAGAAAAGAAATTATCTTTCTCTGAGAAATCAAAGAATAAAAACCGGCATTTCAAAGATGTTCCTCATCCATTAGATTACATAAAAAATGTTACAAAAAATCAGTGGAAGAGAGATCTAGGAAAGGTGGTTGGAAGTGATTAGGCTGGTAATTAAAGCGTTTTATTTGGGGAAGATGTAGTTTGCAATCTCTGCTGTCCCTCTGTCCTCTGGGCGGTGCACTGACAGGCACGATAAAGGCAAGTCCACAGCTGGAGTTCGAATTTTTAATAAACTGGGGAGAGCGGCTTGTGAGGTACAAGAGGTTGAACTCCAAGGTTCTAATCCTAAATATCTTGTTCATGTTGTAAGATTACAGTATTTTATGCAGCAAGGCCCTGCTGGTCAGACCTTCCACGGCAGAGGGTCATCACAGGGGCCAAAGGCAGAACAGGGATTTGGATCTGAGCATGTCACAGCTCGAGCAAATCCATTGCTATTACTGCTATCACTGTTTTAAAGTAATGGCAACAATTATGTGTTAATATTACATTTTTAAATCTGATTCTTAATGAAGTTGTTTTATCAAGAGGAGGGTCGGGGATGGCAGAGGAAGGTAATACTTAATAGAGAAATTTTAAGTTATGCTTCACTGCACTGACTATCACTATTTTGATGTGGTTGTTTGTTTTTGGGGTTTTTTTTTGTTGTTGTTTGTTTGTTGTTTTTTTGTTTTTGTTTGTTGTTTTTTTGTTTTTGTTTGTTTTTGGGTTTTTTGTTTTTTTTTTTTTTTTTAGAGAGAGAAATTAGAGAAAAGGTCTTATTTATCAGATGTCTAATTTCTGTTTAAAGAAATAGAAAATTCATTCAGACACTGAATGGTGAGTGATCAGAGTGAGTGATCCCCAAAGAAGTGCAAGAAACTTTCTCATTTAGTTGAAAGTTGAGTTCAGGGATTGGAGTATTAAATGCAAAAAGAACTAAAGGCTGTACTCATCATTAAGTGTATTTTTTCCTCTTTGATTGCTTTTGGTGTTTTTTGAGGGTGTTTTTTGTTTGGTTGGTTTTGGGGTTTTGTTTTTGTTTTGTTTTTTTTCTTTTTTGCTGTCGTTAAATGACAAGTGAAACTTTCCAAATGTTTGCATTTCCATGGCTGTTTCATGGGTTGATCTTTCATCTCTGTGGACAATAACGTGTTCTACAGGAGAAGTTTGAGCACACAACTTATTCTTGTGACTTGCTGCTGTATTTTTTAGGTACTTGTGCATGTTACTGTGTACAAAAATATCACCAAACTATTAAGAAAATCAAGTGTGACTGAAAAATAGCATAGAAGGGCTAGAAGGGTTTTTATTTGTGCCAATTGGATGCTGGTGTCTGAGAAATCGACATGAAGGACTAACAGGGAGTGTGCTGTTGAATTGTGGAGAAACAGGTCGTGGTGATGTTAATAAATGAGTTCATCATGATCATATTTAAATAATGTCCAGTTACTGTGTGATAGTCCTCTCTCTATTTTTTTTTTTTTTTTTTTTTTTAAAGACCCCATTTTGTATGTTAAAAAGAAAAAAAAAAAAAAAAAAAAAAAAAGGTGAAACATTTGAGATCTGGGCAGTGGACACCAGGCAGAGCCACTGGCTGGAAATGCCACTGTGGAAGTCGTGAAATTCAAGAACTCAGATTCTCCTGTTTCCTACAGATGCACAAATGTTATTCCTTCCACATTTAATTTGGAATCCATTCTGTATTTTTCCTCTGTGTTTCTGAGTTCTCTGTCAGCACGCAGCAAGGTGCAAGTGACTTTCTTTAAAATATCTTTGTTCTGAACTTAGAGATGAAGATCAGATCAGATATTTTTTTCCCCCTGTATACTTTTTTTTCTCCTGATTTTGGAGGGATGAAGCAAAGACCTTTCAAAGTAGACTGGTTTCATTCCAGTACCAGATAATTCATTTGACTATGAGGCCCCAAGAGCAAGGCACCTTCTTGAAACCAGCCTCAGCTTCAAATAATGCATGACATGGATGAGATGTGCAGACTGGTTTCATCTGCATCTTTATGTGTAACCTATCTTCTGTAGGTTTTATTCCTCCAGTGGAATATTAGAGGACTCTTTCCAAAGTTTGCTTTTCCAAGCTGACAACAGAATTCACACCCAGTTTTGTACTTCCTATTAATTCCCTGTTTCTTGAATAATTTTTGCTATTCCACTGGAATTAATGAATTTCTCAATTCTGTAGAGGGACAGCAGGAATGGCCAGTGACCAACAATTCCTACAATCTCTTGTTGAATACATCAGACCAGGGAATGCAAACCCTTTATCTATATCTATCTATATCTATATCTATATCTATATCTATATCTATATCTACATCTAGAACGATATCTATTTTTTTTTTTTTTTTTTTTTAAGGGTCAAAGTTTTTACATCTCCTGCCAATTCTCTCTCATTTTTTTTCTCATGACTCGGGTAGGAGGTGTTGTGATACTTGAAACACCTGATTTGTGAAGGCACTCAATTAAGAATTTCACATCTTACACTTTTTAAATAAAAGAGGCAATGAGAAAAGAAGTCTACTTATCTTGCTACTGCAGTTTACCTTGCCACTGTGCTACCACAAATGCATATAGTAGATCATATTTTGGTTTTTGAATATCACTTCTTGCATATTTCCATTCTATTTTAGTGAATTGGAGGCAAGGTGATGAAATAGAAAATACAACTGAATGAGAAAATGGTCTGAGAGACTGAGAGGTAAATCTGTGACACAATTTGTTATTTCCTCAAGCTGTTAGATAAGGCAGAACCAAGAAAGCAGGCAATAAAAGCAGATCAAAATGGGAAAACAGGCGGTTATTGACATAGGATCTAAATTAAAACACCTTGTGTTGCTGAAAACAGTCTTTCATTTTTTAAGCATTCAATTTCTGCCCCTTTCAGAAATTAATAAGTTGTCTACTGTCTCCAAAAGAATTTAACACTTCAATGTCTTTCCATTATTATACCCATTCTCTTTTTTAAACGGAGAAGCATAGGATAAATTTTATGTTTTCAATATCTGTATTGCTTAATTCTGTTCTTTATGAGTCAGAATGCTGCTTATTAACCTTCCTTTTTTTCAAACTTGAAAGTTGGCTTGTTTGTTGTGGGGTTTTTTGTTTTTTTGTTTTGTTTTGTTTTGTTTTGTTTTGTGGGGTTTTTTTTTTTTTTTTTGGTGGGTGTGTGGGTGGGGTTTTTTGTTTTGGGTTTTTTTTGTTTTGTTTTGTTTTGTTTTTTTGTGTTTTGTGTGTGTGTGTGTGTGTGTAATGGTAATAGCAAAAAGATGGAAAAACGTTGAAGTAATAATGATTGTTAAAGTATTACAGATAAAGCCCTATCCCACCTTCCATCCACAGCCCACAGCCCCATTCTCATGGGATTTAACACAGTGGGTCTGCTTTGGACACAATCTCTGCAGATTAATAAAACCCAATGAAATATCTACCTTAATTGCACTCCAGCCTCTTTCTTTTAATCATGTTTAATAGATCTAATAGTAAATGCTGCTTCCCACTAGTGGTTTTCTCATTAGCACTCAATTGGAAATAAAACTTGAAGATAAAGGTTGGCCGCTAAAGCAGCAGAGGATTAAAGGGAATGTTTCCTGGGCTTTACACAGGACATTCCCATAACCCTGGCAATAAAAGCTCCACCAGAGAGTCACTGAGGCTGGCACAGGGCTCTGCAGTCTCTCCCTGCTCAGAGCAGGAGCAACCAGAACGTGTCCCTGGATTTTGTCCAGCTGGATTTTGGATATCTTCAAGGATCCTCCACAACCTATTAGGGTGATTTGCTCCACTGCTTGACCACTCTGGTCCTAAAGATGCTGGGTTTTTTTTTCTTACATTTAGATAGATATTTTTTGTATTTCAGCTTCTTGTATTGGAGGGGCTGTTGTATGACAGATGCTTTAAGCACCTGGTCACGTTGTCTGCAGCGCGCAGAGCATTCCCAGGCCAGGGAAGGCATCCTGCCCTTCTGCTCAGGTTTTGAGGCACATCAGGAGTGCTGTGTCCAGTTCTGGGCTCCCCAGGACAAGGGGACATGGAGGTCCTGGGGAGGATCCAGGGAAGATTGATGAAGGGGCTGGAACATCTCCCTAATGAAGAAAGGCTGAGGGAGCTGGGAAAGGAAATTAGTACCTTCACAACCAAGTGTAGTTGTAAACAAATGTGGGATTTAAAGGAAGATTAAAATATTTTGACTTATTCCACTCTGCATGTTCAATATCAGTAGTTTCATTCCAGAGAGAATGATCTAAATGCAGCAGAGAGACCAGGAGTAGATCAGGGTCAATATCCTGTTCAGGATAACAATAGCATTTGCTATTGCAACCACTGCTTGCATCCACTTTTCTAAGGTTCCACAGAAATAATCAATTTTTAACTTTCTTTCAGTGTCTACAGATGGAGTTTAAAACTCACTACCACCATTGGGAGGTACGAATGAACACCAAAGGTTGGTAATGTCTAATTTTATGTTTATGTGTATAAGGGTATGTATATATGTAGATATCATAGAGTAGAAAAATGCATGAGGAATCTCTATCATTATCCATCAAAAAAGTTTCTTTAAGGCAAATTCAGGACCCCTTTAGTAACTGTCCACATATGTACAAAGAAGAGGCTCTTAGCTGCACTGAATAATCTGATATTTTTTCCTCATAATGGTAATATTTTGATCTTTAATGTCGATTTTGAAACTTAGCTTACTTATCAGCCAGTATCTCTGGCTTCATCTTGTGCCTTTCAAACAAGAAAAGTCACCTAGGAATCTTGTAAAAGTAGTAGTAGTTCAGAAAGGTAAACATCAGGCCAAGTTCATCTCTTGTTCGCAAACCTTCCCAGCATTAAAATTGATGAAGAGAAGATTTATCAGGATGTGAAGTATTCGACCATAACATACAGACATTCAGGAATCCAGAGCTCCATGCATGTCCTCATTTGTCTTTGTCTTTAGTCATTTGTCATTTATGGTCATTCCAGCTCTAAGCAGCCATGGTTCGAGTTCTGTTTAGAAAGAGCTCTCATTGTACAATTTGTAGAACCCCCTCTGAAATCTCTAAAACTTAATGAGGCTCTGCAGTCTCAAATTCACACTTATGCAAGCCAGACCATGTTATTATATAGTCTTCATTCCTCCTTTCAGTGTAAACATTTTTTTCTTAAGAAAGAAAGCAAAATGTGTCCTATTTATTTATTTATTTGTTTGTTTGTTTATTTGTTTCCAAGATGGCAAAGTACTTGAAAATCACTTGAATTATCCACTGCAATATGGTAAATTTTCTTAGTACTTTATATTAGGGTTGATCTTCTGATAAGAATCAATGCAGCTGATCATCTGATTAATTGAAATAAACTGTAATTAGGTGCTAATGAAGATAATTTGTTAGCATATGGAATGCATTTAATTCTTAAGTTTGACTTCTGAAGCTTGACAGTTTTCTGTTCAACTGATTTTTCATTTTCTCTTTATTTTGTTTGGGTAGGTTTCAACACCACATTTCCTGTTTGGAAAGAAATAGAGTGGAGAGATTAGGAAGTGAAAATTGTTTTGTAAGGGAACATCCAAAAGTGTGTTTGAAATTTATTTTACTCTCTGATGGATGAGGAGCACAGAAAATTATCTGGACCAAAGATTATGCCAGGAGTGCACCCTTCAGCTGACAGCTGTTTCCTTGCAGCATCCCTTAGGAATTCACGCAGGGACCAGTTCTTAACATGATGTTCAATCAGAGCCCCCTTTCAGCAGCTTTGTGGGTGATATCCCCTCAGAGGGAGTGGGAGAAGGCAAGGTGCTCTCCAGGCTGTGCTGGTTGGGTTTGGTCAGCCTTAAGAGAAGCCGAAAAGAACCTCCAAACCAGCATAATTTAGGTATTTTGCTCTTTCATAACATCTGGTTTAAAATAAGGAGAGGAGGCTTGTGAACAGAAAACTCTAACTAGTCTTTGGGCAGCTTGATGTCTGTTAGAAGCAAAAAATAATAACCCATACACAAAAAATAATAAAACCAAATCAAGCCTGGAGAGAGAAAATACTCAAATCCCGTTAAAAATCGATGGGCTCTGTTTTCACTCACTCAAACAAGGTTTCTTGTTCTTGAAACTAAAGGTAATTGACATTTGTTTTCTTGTTTGCTTTCAATTTAAAATAAAGATGCAGAGTTAATTCTCTGCTGTCAAAAATCTGAGTGTTACACACACACACAAAACCACAAAAAATCTCATTCGCACCAAGATTGCCAGTCAACAATTTTGAAAGGAGAATTGCATTGTAGTTTCATTTACTGCAACAAAAATATTTGGTTCTTGTGCTTATGACAATTATAATTTGTTCCGATAAAGGCATGAGTTTCTGTACCTATTTTAGGGCCAACTCTCAGTGGAAAACCCAGAAATTGAGTAGTTCTCTTCAGCATAGATACTGTTCAACGAAGTTAGAATTAAGCATATTTCTGTGCTTTCAATAACTTGAAATTGCTTGAAAATACACATAATTACAGAGGACTCAACCTTCCTTTTGTATGGGTTAGCATCCTCCTCTGTCAATAAGGCAATGATAATAATAATAACTTGAAAAACTAGCAAAGCCATTTCGATATCATGATGAATGTTTCAGATAAATTGCTGGCTTATGCATTGACCTTGGTGAGCACCTTCATGGCAGTGTTGGATGATTATATCCAACTTGTCAAACAAAACAACAGCTTATGATCTCAAAAAATCAAATTACCTCAGCACAATTTTTAAAAATGGGGGGCGGGGGAGGGGGTAAGAAAAGACAATAAATGCAAGTAGCTGTTCAGGTCATGTCTTTATTAATAGCATGTCATTAAGCAAACTAAAAAGCGTGAACTGTGCCGTATTTAGAGATTAAGTGGGAGCAGAACCTCATTAGCTGTAACAGGAAATCTCAGTCAGATGGTAGCAGGGCTGGGAGCACTTCACTGAGTACATCTGTAGAGTCCATCCTGATTAAAGGGTTGCACAGAGAAAAAAAGGCACTGCAAGCCCTACAATATATTGGGCTGGCTCAGTCTTGTGGAGGGGTTAAGGAGCTCCACTTCTCCAAAATGGCCTCATTTGGCCCTGGCTGTTCCAGGGGTAAGAAGAAATAAAATATAGGCAAGGCCAAGCACAACAGCAAAGAAAAGTCTTGATTTAAAAATATTTGATATATTAGCCCAATTTATTTTGATATATAAGTGCTGACATCACTGCAACTGGACTAAATCTTTGGGCCTAGACCATGGATAAAATAAGAGTAATTTCTTGGCTTTGCATATCAGGTGTGTTCCTTTTGCTCATATCGAGATTTTAAGAGCAAGGAATGAGATTTTAAGCACAACACACCATAAACTGGTGGGAATTTGTGCAACCTCTGCTGTAATTTAGATGAAATAAATTACTGATGGCTCCAAGATGTGCCTCCTATAGTTGGTAAAATACCCAAGGATTACCCAAGTTCTTCCCTTAGCAGGAGGAGATGATTAGGTTTTTGAGCAAGAAATAACTATGGTTAGGAGAGACTAAATCTATTTCTAGAACTATAAAGTTTGTCAATTGACCTCATGAAGTTCAAGATCTCCATAAAAGCTGACAGTTACCAGCCAGTTTTTCTCCCAAAGGGAATCCAGTATGCGCCACCATTATCTACTTATAGTGTAGAAATACTACAGTCTATCTTACAGCTGAAATTTTTATACATTTAAGTAGCTGATGAGTTTTATAATAAGTAAAGATGCCCCAACCCTCTAAAATGTAAACTTTTTAGAAATAACTAAATTCACTGCATCTATAAACTGTACATAAAGACAAATAAAATGTAAATATTCCTCAGCTGAAATGCAGAGCTGCTTAATCTCTCTCCTGGTGCCATATTTTACTTCAGCTGTGTCTGACTGCACATTGTCCTACCTATAAATAAAGTCATTAGATTGTCCACAGAGCCTTGCAGACATGTCTATAATCAGCAGTGTTATAATCCGAACACTTTCTGTATTGGGAGTTTGATCTATACAAACACGAATACAATAGTAGAGGGATTTTAAAAGTCAAATAAATGTCACTGGAGTGCAGTAGTAAATGTGTCCAAGGAACGTGCTACCTTAATTGAAAATTCAAATTACCGAGCATTGCTCCTTTTCAATAAAACATTCAGTGCTGTTGAATGAAAAATCAATAGCTGCTTTATAGTGCATTTTTCTTAAGCAGTAGGCAAGAACTCAATTCCCCTTCAAAGGATTTTTATTCTTATATCTTTAGTATTTACTTCTCTCCCTCTTTTTCCCTCTCTCCACAGCATAAAATTCTTTAGATTCTTTTGTAAGCCAAAACATACTTCACTGGCAAAATAAAACCAGAGCATATGGTATTCAAATTTGGTAGCTACTGTTGTAAGTAAAGTCATTATAAAGTCGGGTGCTTGGGTACCTCTTTTTTTCCTGAGTGAACACTTAATTTAGACTGTGTCTTCTGAGGTTTCAGGAAATACTCTCGTTCACATTGGGATAGGATAGGATTTAATTTTAAGGCAGGAGCTTTCACATCCTTGTAGGGTAATTTGAGATTTGCCCTTGATAGTCAGAGGGGAAAAAAAAAAAAAAAAAAAAAAAAAAGAACAAATATGTAAAAGCTCAACTGGAAATGGTAAAAATGCACTGGAGATTTTGTAAGGAAAATTGAAAGGAAATTGTAAATGCCTGCTAAAGCAGAGATCTTTGTGCAATGTGAAGTTCTCGGAGAAGATTCTCCAGTGTAGCAGTGTATTTAAAGCAGTTTATTTGTGATTCCAAGTTAATTCTCTCTGTAACCCACACCCCCTGGATTTGTGGTATACATGACTTATTTCTCAGCTTGTACCCTCCCTTGAATTGTCCGTCACAATGTACCCTACCCCTCTTTCCAGATTGTTCCCTGATTGTCTTCCCCAAGAGCCAGCCCCTGTCTAAACCCCGCCCGGGAGTTCCCCTAGAACTCTACGCCCTGTTGGGCCATGTGATCAATCCTCCTCCCCTTGTCCTCCCGACTGGTCCCTGGAGCCCATCAGTTGATGTTGAACTCCTCCCATTCCTCCTCCTGTCTGGTCGTGTGCAGGTTCCCACCCCCCAATCCTCCCCAGTTTATAACCCGGTGTCCCTTGAGTTGCTTGCCTCTTCTGCCTTGTTCCTTCAATGGTTTGTTCCTGGAATGAACCTGGGATTAGACAAGTTGGAGAGCCTCCTCCTCGTTCTTACCCCCGAGCTGCACATGTGTGTGGCAGCTCATCCACACGCTGCTGCTCCCATCGCTTGCTTGGGAGTAGTGTCCCCCACTGATACCGCTGCTGGGTGGTGGAGCTAGCCTTTGGATTTCGGCACGGCGTCACTCCATGACGCTGGATAGAGGCTGAGAGTGCTCCAGTTGCTTTTGGTGTTTGACCTGAGCACTTGGCAGCTTCCATCGGGGCAGGCTCTGCATGAAAGGCCCAGTTCCTTCTGGTCCTTTCCACTGTCGCCGGTTTCTTTGGGACGCAGCGCAGCGAGTGTTCATGTTCTGCTGTTGGTACCTGGCCCCTTCTCTCCTCCTTTTTCTGTACACCTGTGAGGCTTGCCAGCAATTCCGCCTGCAGCTTTGTGCCTCTGGGAGAGACACAGCATGTTTCTGGGATCCCTGCCCCAGCTGTGTCCCAGCAAACGCTCTCATCTCCAGTGTGCAAACTGCTGCCATAGTCTGCACCACAGTGATGAGAAACACATTCAGATTTGAAATATAACTTGTGGCAAGAAAAGCCCTCATGTTACAAACTGCTGTGCACAGAGGCTGTTGGGAGTTTGGAGTCAAAATTATATTAATCTTTGAGGATAAGCATGGGGGAGATCATTAAACTTCAGCATATAAATCACAAATATTGATTATAGCTGGTATTTGAATACGTAGTGTCACTACATATGCCATAGCCTGAAGCTGTGAATATATTGCACATTCCCACAGCTTTTTGAATTAATTCTAAGCATCCGTTGTTTTCCAAGAGAGGAGAGAGCAATGACAGTAAGTGTTACTTAGAGCATAAGCTCTCAGGGAAATGTGCCTCGCTAAAAGACCAGGAATGAGTTTTAATTTAAGTTTGCAGATCAAAATAGTTCCTTGGAACATAGATGAAAATTGTGTGTGCCAATACAGACTCGTTCGTTTAGATGGAACTTGTCCTTTCATAGCGTTGCACTGATGTGACTTAGCAACAAGGATCATTAGTCTCTGAGCTAAAAATGAGACCAGGAAAAGAGCCAGTTCAAAGTATGCATTACAGCAGGAAAGAGACTGCTGCTTGCATGTGCTGCAAATATTACTGCCTTTCCCTGGGAAAAAGAGTGCTTCTTCAGCTCAGTCTTCTTGTTGTCCCCAATGCCATAAGCAGCTGCCTTTTTTTTTTTTTTTTTTTTTTTTTTTTTTTTTTTTTTTTTTTTTTTTCCCCCTTTCTTTTTTGTTTTCTTTCATATTCTGCAGCTTTTCAAATTAACAGGTGCTTGTGGAGAAGCAGGAGCAGGCTTAGAGACCTAAAAATTCAAAAATGGTTTTGAGACTGTGGCTGATGTGTGGGCTGATGCTGAAATTCTCCCATGTGTAGCAAATCATGAAGAACTTATGGCTGGTCACCCAGAGGCAGAATCTAATCTGTATTTGTAGTAACAGATGTAAATTCTGGAAGCTTTTTCAGTATCTTATACAGTTTGTTTTCAACCAGCTAAAAATGAGAGCTTGATTTTTGACTCATCAGTGAAGTCAAAGAGTGATGAAAGAACCAAGTCTGTTATTTTGTTCACTGCACAGAATCAATGTCCTTAAGCGACTTCTGACTTTTTCAGTCAGCATATGATGTTTTTCTCTGTGTGCTGAGCACATCCATGAGTGGCAAATAGAGTTCAGAGCAAGTTTGCTCTGCCTCTCCCTGCTCACCTCCCTGGCCTCTACACCAGAGACTTCTTCCAGCACCACGCATATTGCCCAGAATATCCTGGAGGGCCCGTGGCTCTTGGGACACCTCCGTGTCGTGATCTGATGCCTTGGGAAGGATGACCTGAAACAGGGACTGAACAGAGCTGGAGAATAAAGGAGATATTTATTGAAAGGCCTTTAGGGTACACCTTGGGCAGGACAAGAGCCTGACCAGGGCTACTCCCAAGGTGGATCCAAAATGGGCACAAAATGGGCACAAAGTGGACAAACAGTCACGAGGTCTCACACTTTGATCAGTTTTGGTCCATTTGAACATTGGGGTTGAATTGTCCAATTCCAGCTCCAGGCTGTGAGGTCCCATCCTTCTCGTTCCTCCCTCCAGCCACCCTTGTTTGTGCTTTTGGGGCTGAAAGTTGTCCTTGGTGTGCAGCAGGAACAGGATTTGTTTTGTGACCCTGCTGTGTGCAGAGAGCTGAGTGACCCTGAGTGTGAGCTCAGGGCTGCACCTGGGCAGCACAGAACCTGGAATACATGAGAGATAAAGCTTAAGGCATCCATCCTCTTCTGGGTCACCCCTCAGAATCAGAACAAGATCCTGTCCCTGGCCTTCCTGCAGCCCTGCTGGGTGTGCTCCCATCTGACCATCCTGCTTTAGGATGGGTTTTAAAGCAAAGCCAGGCACAAAATGGATCAACCTGCAGTTCTGGCCCAGCACTGCCCAGTTGAGGGACCTCTGGCTCCATCCGAGCCCCTCTGCTTCGTGGGTGGGAAAAGGAATTTGGGACGGGCAGGCTGAGGGAGAGAGGGAAATGATGAAGGATTGTTCTTTCTGTGACATGGGGATGTGACTGCAGCATCAGCTGTGAGCTGCTGTCCCAGCCTCTCATGGTGGGGACACAGCGTTGCTCCCTTGTAATGTAGAGTTTGTTCAATTTCTTTTAGGAAAATGTCCAAGATCTTAATTCTGTCCTGAATCGGTGTGAAAAATAGTTATTTGTAAAAGCAGCATGTGAAGAGTTTCTAGCTGACACAGGTTCCCAATATTTAATTACTTGGATGATGATTTTTTTTTTTTTTTCCAGTTTTATTTTTTCCCCAGGAAAATTTATTTTCTTTCGCAAGAAAATTTATTTTCTTTCATGGGAAAATAATAATAGTAGTAATAATAATAGTAGTAGTAATAATAATAATAATAATAATAATAATAATAATAATAATTGAATGTAGAAGGCAATCCACCACCAATTACGAAGGGCTAGAACAGATGAACAATGGGGGGGAAAAAAAAAAAAAAGACAAAAGGAAGAAATACACGATAAATGACTGATAACAGGCAACAGTGAAAGATGGGTAAAAATCCCAGTTTGATTCTGAGCTGCTCTTGCTAACAAAACAATTCATAGAAAATGATGTCTGCAGTGCTATGGGATTACAGGTCATCTTTGAACTTGGTTTAACCTTGAGGAATTTAATTTAAGTCAGTGACTTTGTAAATAAGTTTAGTCAAAATACATTTAGTGTTTTTCAGATGTATGTCAGAGATATATTGCTGCAAAATATCAAGAGGTGCAAAAATAGCAGTAATGGCAATTCTTACTGAGAGATGTGCAAGTTTTGAGAAGTAGTAAAAGAATGTAAAAAATGCTTAAATTTAACATTTTATTGATTTTCCTTTTAAGACAAAAGAAAAATAAATGTTGAGTTTCTCTACGTTTAGTCTAACCTCCTAAAACTTAGAATTATTTATTTTTACTCTGCTGAGCTGTAGGCTTTCATTCTTTGTGATGCCTATATCAAACAGGATAACTGAGAAATGCTAAAAAACCCAAATTGCTCAGAACACGTTTCCCCGGAGTGACATAAATCCTGGCATTTGAATGTTGTATTCCTTTACCTTAACCTGAGTAGGAAAATTAATGGCTACTGCTAATACAGAATCTTATTCTTGAGCAACGCTGAACAGCTTCCTCCAAATTAATTTCAGACAAGACAAATGATGCGGAGGAGCCAAGCCAATCCCCCCCATGACCTCCCCTGGAGGCTTTTCCAAACTGCCACTGCTCCTGCTTGTAAAGCAAGTCCTGGGAGCTGTCAGGGAGAGAGCCAAGCAGCCGGGGCAGGCAGCCAGATCCCGGGGCTGGAGGCGCTCCAGATTCCGCTGGCTCTGTCAGATGTTTGCTGATCGTCTTCCATGTGTGGGGACGAGGCTTGGGGAAAGAATTCCTGCCACAGCAAAAATCCCTGAGCATGATGGTTTGGAGTATGGCCTTGCATCAGGCGCCTTTCAGATCCCTGGGTGGTGTGAAGTGCTCCCAGAGGTGACTGAGGCAGAGGGACAAAGCAGGAGCTCCGTGGTTAGAATTTCCATGTGTGGGTTCTGAGCTGACGTGGTTGCCGCAGAAATGCCCCGAGCCAGCCCTCTGTCGCGCCCCGGTCCGTGCCAGGCGCTGCCTCTCCCTGGCCCAGCTCTGACCCGAGCGGCCGTGCAGAGCAGAGCTGCTGCTGCTCTCAAGGGCACCTGGCACAGCATCCAGGATCGGGGACAAGAACAGGGAGCAGCCTCTCGGGTGCTTCCCCAGGAGCTCAGCCCCCAAGTCGGTCGGGGACGAAAAGGCACCAAACAGCCTTGGGCACAGCCCTTTAAAGGCGGAGGTGCACAGGGAGGGTACAATGCTTCCACCAACCAGAGGAGATGGAGCCGGGAGGAGGGAAGGAGGGGCTCCCAAAGGAACAACCTACAGGAAAGGCAAAGGGAGTGGAAAGGGTCACACGGACCAATGGGGCCTCGGGGAATAGGGGAATTCCAGGGGCGTTTAGGCAGGGGGCTGGGACAGTGAGGACTGACAGGGAACTTTCTAGAACAAAGGGCAGGGATTTGGGAGGACTGACATTTGTGTAGATGGGGTAAAAGGCAGCTCTAGAGACTGAATGACAACCAGGAAAGGGAGGAGAAAACTTTGGGTAAAACCATCTACCTGAGGGGAGAAGCGAAAAGCACACAACCACACTGAGCCATATCAATTTTAATATGGCTGCATTAGTTGTTGATATTGTGGCACTTTCTAAGTTTATGGAACAGATTCTTATCTCTTTATATCCTGATTTACTATTCCATGAGAAGTGTGGATAGAAAAGGACTCTGAGTGGTTTTGTGCCAATGTGATAACAATTACAGAGGTTCCTTTTCCCCATTCCTACAAATCCCACAATGTGAGCAACAGAGAAAAAGGAACAATAGTTAAAGATTTCACATTGCAGCGGAGGAATTAATCTATAAATGTTTCTCCTTTCTGTTATTTTTTTTCTTTCTTTCTGTTAAACAGTGATCCCCCCCCCCCCCCGCCCCAATCAAGCATATGGGGCATTATAGCTGATTTTAGAGCCTATACATGGCTTTGTTCTGCCTGATTTCAACATAGCCAGAGCAAAATGTCCAAAACTGCATTAAGTATTAACATCAGAGCGTGGCCCAGCAGACCACATGCAGCTTTTAATTAGACACATGCAATTGTGTGTGAGCTGGTTGGCTTGCACAGAGTTAAATGAGAGCATTTTGACCTTCTGAGAGTCAGACTCTCAGAGAGCTAAATGCTGTGGCACTCAAGGCATTGTAACACAAACCACACCGCTCACCTTCCCATCCAACCCGGCCCAGCGTGGCCCTTGCCAACTGGACCAAATGAACATTTGGAAAGGTGTGTTCAGTAGCAGCCAGATACCATTCTCTTCGTTATGCAGCTTTCACCAGTGTGCTGCACTAAATCATCCTTGCCCAGGGGTGGTATAATTACTGCTGAATGGCCTAGTGCTGAATAACTTAATATACTAGAGGCAATAATTGTTCCCAGAATGCAGCTGTTCCACTTTGCCTGTTTACTCGTGCTCTTCAGAAAAATTATCCCCTGACTTCAGTACTCTTCAGGGCACTTCTGGTCCTTGCTTTGAATATTTTGGTCACAAGCTCAGCCCTTTGAGAGCAAGCTAAAAGGCTTCCTTAGAAGACTGAAATGGTAATGGAATAAATATCTTCAGTAGCTCTATTGAGCATACTTTTAATTCTGTCATGGCCGTGCTATTAATTTTAATTTAATCTCAACTGCCAACCCATTTCTTTTGAATTGCTCAAAATTCTTTTTTCCCAATTTAGGGGAAAAACAAACAAACAAACAAACAAACAAAAAACAAACAAACAAAAAAACCCCAAAACAAATCCCAATAACCAACAAATCACTTTTATCTTTAATATTTTAATATCCTATTAAATATCCTATAGTTTTTGCATTTGCAGCTGGAAGATTTCCATCAGACCCCATGCAAGATAGTGCTCTATTTCTTTCAGGCACATGGTCCTTTGCTGTCTTTGTGTTTGGTGGGAGTGGGAGCTCATTGCTGTTATCCCCCTCTCTCTCCACTTAACTGCTTTTGTGACATTTCTGTTGAGCAGTGCAGTGATTCTGGTGCTATGAGACTTTTCATTGTTGTGTCAAAGACTTTGCAAAAAGTTTATCCTGCAAATGCTGCTCCAACAGGAGAATTTTCTCTGGATGAGAGGCGACTGCTTTACAGAGTGGCATTAACATTAACCCTCTGAAGGGTTTAGCAGCTGAAAATGTTTCAAGACTATTTCAAAGCTATTATTCAATATAATTTTAATTATTTAAGATCGGCATTGCAGTGAAGTGATTTTGAGATTTTTGCCTGCTTTACACTGGAAGTGTTCAGTTTAGAGTTATAAATGTGTAATGTTGATCTGTCAGTTTGTGTCTGACAGTCTGACCAGCACTGTATGACAATTATCTTGAGAAATAACCTTTGGGTCTCAGTGTGATTCGACAATTAATTTTCACTTAATTTTGTTTACTTTTTTGTCTGGATTTAAGATGTTAAAATACCCATATGAAAGGAAACACTGGGAATTAAGAGTTAACTCTACGTAGACTCACGCCAGGCTGTCTGAAGATGGCCCCTGTGACCTCAGCAGTGTTTATTTGCCCAAGGTTCAAAACTCTCTGTATGTGACCCCAAAGTGCATTTCTGCATTTCTGTACATGCTTAAATGTTGCAGCAAACAGTTAAACTCCTGAGAATAAGTGGGGAATGGATTCTATTACTTCAGCAGGCACTCATTCTAAACCATATTTGCTTATAACCTTATCTGAATAAAGGCTGCCCTGGTTCTGAAATCTATAATGTTATTTCATTACCCTCACATTCAAACACGCATACAAATCTGACAAGCAGGAAATTCATTGGCTGAAAGCAACTTCCACTTCAGCAGCTGTATCTATTTTGGTGTATTGTCTTGAAGGCTGTGTCAACGAGCATCCCTATTCAAGTGTTCAGTATTCAAGTGCTGAAGTTTTTGATTGGAAGCAGACTAATATTAATCTTCAGTTATCAAAAAGTCTAATTCATCATCTAGTTCCCCAAGTAAAAAGAGCTGCCTTCTTTTTTTTT
>JANEHK010000051.1:3564736-3595842 GCA_025960845.1 Tachycineta bicolor
CCAAAAAAAAAAAAAAAAATCATTTTTATTTGCTGAAGTAAGATTTTATTTAAACAAAATTATCACCCCCAGAACAGGATATGAAACTAAAGAACTTAAGTGTCTGATGTTGTGGCATGTGAAATCAAAAGCATTCTCTGTACCTTGGAGACCAGACCTACCAGACGAAAGTCAGGTAAACTAATTAGTGTTGAGCAAAGAACATTTTATACATTATAATTCTCCGAGCTAATTTCACCCCTTTTGAGCTGCTCATTATATAAAACTCCTTAAATCAGTAGGACACGAGGCACTGTACTGAGAGCAAGGTCAGTGAAACCAGACTCTTTTGGGATATAATGAATGGAGACAGAATTCTCCAAGGGATCTTCCTAATGTATGTCAGGAGCACAACAGATCACAGAATAGTGATTATGTATCTGTAGGTCTATAAATATATATATAATTTCATTTTACCCCCAACTGCTGTCTCCATGCTTTCTTCTCAAAGATTTCTAAACTGAATATGAGGATTTAACAGGAAACTCTCACTATCAAACTGCTTCTTCTTGGGAAAAAAGATAAAGGTGGAAAAATACCCAGGAATATGTTCCTTATTTGGTTAGAAATTGAATTTGATGAGCAGCCATCTAATGTGTCTTGGATTATTCCTTATTTTATGGAGGTTAAGTTTCCCATGGGTATCTTTAATTTCAGAATTCCTTCACATGGGCTGTATGAACATGCAGAAGGAAGAGTCCAGTAAACTCCAGTAAACTCCTCAGAGCTGAGTGGCTGACTCATCCTAATCTATATTTTATCTGTATTTATCTCTAGTAAAGTCTGTGTCTCAGTTTGGAGTGAGATAACACATCCAAATCATCCTTGATGCATAAGCAGGGAGATTATAGGTTCCTCCAGGAAACCCAAAGAATAGGCAGGTCTTACTTTGAATAAAAGAAGAATTGTTTGTTTCCAGCAAATCATGGAAAAAAACAAAGTAAACTTGTATAGCTTTTAAATAAATACTAGATCTGGTGCTAGCCACTAGATAGTCCATCTCAATAATTACAAGAGTTTTGCATATGGGCTTAGGTGGCATTTGTAAAAAAAAAATTAGTTAAAATAGAAAAAAGGATTAAAAAAAGAAACCAACAACCAAAGAAAAAAGGATAAGTAGCTTAAAAGAGAAATCTAACACTTAAGAAATACAGATTTTCCCTGGAAATCATATAAATATTCTCAGTGATTCTGTGTTTTGGATGCATAGATGTTTGTTGAGTCTTGAAGTTAACATCATGTAAAACCAGGCAAGTAAACAAAAATTAATAGTGCATTTAATACAAATTATCCATTAGATTTCAGAGATGTATCAGGACCCATCAATGTCTACTAACTTTGTAGAATCATTTTTGCTCCTTGTAGAATTTTTTTCCCTTCAGATTTATTTCATTTATGAGAAGCATGACTTGTCCATACCGAGCATGAGAAACAAATCTTTTTGGTTATACAAAGCGCAGATTGGTAACCTGGAAGAGGCAAACGTCCATGAACATTTCTGATTTATGTCTCAAGACAAATATGAAGAAAATATTTCATTTAGCATAACCTTGTCAGTGTTTTCCAGGCTGCCTTCAGTCACAGAGGCACGTGCACCAGTTTGGTCTAGTCTGTGTCTAATGATTTTTGATGTGGTTATCCTTAAGAAGCTATTTTTCTATGAACCGCTAAAAGATTTTATACCCTGAAGTACCTCTACTTTCACCATTCATAACTAAATTGGAACACTCAATTTTGGAGTAATAGTTAGTGTGATTTATTATTTACCAAGGCAGCAATGAAGAAATGTATTTGAAAAGAAGCCAGTAGCAAATTACAATCGATTTGCACAATATAACAAATAAAATGTTTTAGGGAGGCAGACTTGCTGTTTGAAATGATATGTGATCCATAATAATATTTCCAAGATGTCTGCTTCTTCATTACTGTCAACAATTCATTAATCATCTTCCTACAAAGAAAGCAACTCACCCTTCCCCCTGGTGCAGACATCTAAGAAAGTGCAGATTGTGGCTCTGGCATTTCGAGCCATGTTTTACAAAATGCTTTTCTTTCAGTAAAATGAACACACAGAACTTCTAGGTGTCCATTTTTGTGCCTTTGGGGTGAAGGCAGGGAAAATTACTTATCCTGTGCTGGAATCACAAAATGATTATGGTCGTATATACAGTGATATATGGTAATTTTTCAATAAAGTAAAAGAGTGTATTTTTATAACCAAAAAAAAAGGAAATATTCAAATCACAGAATCAAAGATTTGGAGTTGGAGGGACTTTAAATATCACCTAGTTCCAACCCCCTTCCCATGTTTTACTGTATATTTTCCTGCTTGTTTTCTTCCTGAGCAAGAATAGGAATCAGAAGCCCAAGGTGCATGAGCTAAAAAAAAAAAAAAAAAAAAAAAAACAAAAAAAAAAAAAAAAAAAAAGAAGTTCTAGCCCAATGATATTAATGTGCCTAAATGAGGTAGACTACAGAATAAGGTTTGTTGAATTCCCTGCTGTTTGCTATGTGACATTTCACTGCTTCCTTGAGAGAACACAGAAGAGTTGCAGAGGAATAAGTTTTCTGCTTCTAGTAAAGCCTAAATGAAAGATTAGATCAACAGAGATGTTTAGGCATGCAAAGGTACAGGGGAATGCTGACAGGATCATCAGAAATCCCACGTTTAGGCCAGTGAGTTTATTCAGAATTAAGTGCATTATCCATGTAGTTCCCTTTTGAAAATATCATCCATCACCAAGCTGGATACTTAAATGCCACTGTAAATCTGGACCAAGTTATTCTTATTGGCAACCAAGACCAGGGGAAAAACAAACAAACAAACAAACAAACAAACAAACAAAAAAAAAAAAACCAAACCACCAACACCTGCAAAACTGAAAGAATACAATGATACAAATAGAGCTACTGCTTTAGTTTATCCTTGAACAAAGCAGAGGCCACTTTCTAAACACAGCTCATTACTGTAGAAGAGCTCATTCTGCCAGAAACACGGAGTAGTGCAGTAAGTTATCTAAAAAGCCTCAGGAACTTCTTGGCCAGACAGCACAATCTGTTCAGGCGGCCCTTTGATATGCTATCAGCAGACACAGAGCAATCTAGCTGTGGCTATTCCCTCTGTTACTCTCCCAGACTGTCTCTGCTCCCTGGGTTGTATTTCTGTGCATATCCATGTATTTGGGGAGCCCTTAATGGATTTCCCTTACAGGAATTCATGCAATCCATCCTCAACCCGTGCACAGGCAGGGTGAAAATGTGGGGTTAGAACCCTTCATTCAATCAAACTGAGCTGGGAACTGCAAAATGTGGCATTTATAGCAATTTATTTAACCATCAGCAGGAGACTTAACTACCGTTCTTGCGATGTTGTGCTCCTTGCAGAATGAAAATAACAACTGGCCACTGCATCAGGACTGCTGAAGAGCAAGAGGATAGAACCTCCTCATTCAAGTAAAACAGGTTGATTTCCACCTGTGGAGCGCATAAAAGCTCTGTCAAAGTCTGTAAGAAGGTTTGCTGAGGCAGGTGCGGCTGAGGAGTATTTTTTAATGGTGCTTCAGGGTAGGCAACATGAGAATGAACAGCATGAAAGAGCAGAACATCACCAGAGCAATGTCTTCCAAAATTTTCTTAATCATTGAATTTTGATTTGCATGAGAAATCTTTCATAGGAGAAAGGGTTGCAGTGCCCTTTTTTTTTTTTTTTTTTTTTTTTTTTTTTTTCCCCCTTTAATTTTTGTTTGAATGCAAGTCATTTGCTTTTAGAGGTCTCTTTCATGGGTTTTCCCAGTCTTTAATTTTGGAATTAAACTCTGCCACTTGGATAAGGTAGACAGGCAGCTAATTAGCCAAGAAATGGGCATTGAGAGCTCTTGGGGAAAAAAAAGGGAAAAAAAAAAAAAAAAAAAGTCACACTTTTGTAAGTAAAATGATTGCTGAGGATATGGTATTGATTTGATAGTTTTGCAGCTGAAAATGTTCGCTAATTGGAGAACCAATTTTTATTCTCAGCACAGAATCAAGAAGCTTCTGAATTAAGCATCAAGAGCAAATACTTGCTGAAAGGAAAAATGAATCCAATAAAAGGCCAGGATGTGATACTGGGTGACACAACAACCTGGCAGCCATGCTCTAGGCATTCTAAAACTGCCCTGGAAGTGATCATAAATATGGTAGAAATGATCATAAATATGATTCCAAAATTAATACCAATGGATGCTAGTACGCAGTTATTGCTGGCCAAGCTAATAACATTTTTCAGCTCTGGTTTTCATCAAAATGGTCCGTGGGTTTATAAGTCCATCTGTCAGAGTAATTAACAATAAGATATAAAACCTTCTGATGTGCTGCCCTTGCTTTCACAGAATTTTCTCTTTTTCTGATGGATCATTCTGATAGAAAGAAACTGATAAAAGGAAGGACTAAAAATGTTAGATGTTTCTTCAGAGCCTTAAAACTTCCAACAAAATATCTGATCAGTTTGAGAATTAGTTTAGATTATTTTTAAATGGATGCCTTTTATTAAAATTTCCCTCTATATATAGTAATCGGGCAGTGTTAATCAGGTGTTAATGCAATATTCAGGAAAGAGAAATCACACCCTTGTTCTGTTTCACATGTCATTCAAATAGCTAAAAGTGTTTGGTGATCTACAGGAGCTGAATATTTGCAGTCTGATGGTAAGGGCTGACAAATGACACCAAACCCTTCCCTCACATCTCTTTGAATTTTCTCAGGTTTGTTTGGTTTTGGTTTTGCTGGGGTTTATAATAAATTTTCCTCTATGTTCCTGTCGTGGTTCGAAAGAGTTTGGTTTTTAGTTCAGGAAAAATTCACATAACTTAAGAACTTAACCTTAATAACACATAAGGTATTTATATCTCTGAAAAAGTGCCAGACGCTACCTTGAGTAATTTTAATAAATATGTGTCCAGCAATTCAAGAAGAAAGAAGGGCTGAAGTAAATCCACCACCACCACCATGCTGCCAGCCCATTCCCTGCTCCACACCACTCCACCCCCCAAAATAAGTTATCTATAGAGCTCTGGGATGCTTGCTAGAAAGATAACATAAAATATAGAGGCATGAATAAATAAGAGAGCTTGTTTCTTCCAACGTGTGTGCCTTGTGATGGTTTATGTCACTTTCATGTCCCTCCCTTCATCCCAACTGTCTCATTCCTTTTATTAATTGCTCTGCTTTTTCTCACATTCTTTTTTTTTTCTGACCTTTCTTCTGCAAAAGAATAACTTCTGTTCTAATCCTTCATTTTTGCTCATTCATTTTTCTTTTCTTTGTTGTCTCTTCACTGGGTAAGTCTTCTGTCCTTTACTCCAGAGAGATTTTTTCTGTTCTCTCATTTCACTCCTTGTGATTTGTATGCCCCTCCTTCTGGGTCTAATTCTTCCAATTTCTTTGTCATGTAATCTCTGTCTCAGTGACCCCCTTGCTCTGCATTCTGCCTCTACTCCTTCTCTTTATGGCCTTCTACATAACTGATTTAATTCTTTTCTCTCCTCCACAGAGCACAGCTGGGACCTCCAGCTCTACCCTCTGATCTTGTTGGAATCACAGAATATCCTGTGGTGGAAGGGACCCATCAGGGCCACCGAGTCCAACTCCTGGCACAGACACTCCAGGAATCCCACCATGTGAGAGCATTGTCCGAAGGCTCCTGGAGCTCTGGCAGGTTTGGTGACCATTCCCAGGAGAGCCTGTTCAGTGCCCCACCACCTGATGCCTTCAGTTTTATCTCTCATGTTTTTCATATTCTGTGCTGCCCAAGGGTGCAGTTCTGAGCTCACAGTCAGTGTCACTCAGCTCCCTTCACAGAGCAGAGAGACAAAACAAATCCTTTTCCTGCTGAAGACCAACTTCCAGGCCTAAAATCACAAAAAACAAAGGTGGCTGAAGGGAGGAACAAGAAGGATGGGACCTCACAACCTGCAGCTGTAATTGGACAATTAACCCCCAATATGCAAATGAACCAAAACTTATAAAAATGTAAGACCTCGTGACTGGTCAGCCATTTTGTGTCCATTTTGTGTCCATTTTGTGACCATTCTAAATCCACCTTGGGTGTAGCCCTGGCCAGGCTCTTGTCCTGCCCAAGGTGTATCCCAAAGGCCTTTTAGTAAATACCTATTTTATTCTCTAGCTCCTTCCAGTCTCTGTTTCAGGTCAGCCTTCCCTCTAGGGGAAGAACCTCCTAATAACAAACCCAAACCTTCCCTGACACAACTTCAGGCTGTTCCCTCAGGTCCTGTCCCTGGTCACAGAGGGCAGAGGTTGGTGTCTGCCTCTCCTCTTCCCCTCACAAGGGAGCTGGAATTGTGGTGAATCTTCTCTCAGACTCCTCTTCTCCAGCTGAACAAGCCCAGCACCCTCTGCTGCCCCCCACACACTTCCCCTTCAACATCCTTGTTGCCCTGTTTTTAACAGCTTTATATCTTTTTATTAATTTGGTGGCCACAACTGCCCCCAGCTCTGGAAGTGAGGCCTCCCCAGTCGAGGACAATCCTCTCCCTCCACCATCCCTGATGCCCCCCAGAACATGGATGTCCCTCCAGGGCACACGGATGACATATCCCACCTTCCGCAGCTGTGTTGTATTTTCTGCAGCTTCTGCTCTTCGTCTGGACCCTTTCACCACCTTATCCCTGGCCTTGTGGTGATGCCTTGAGTTTCAGTTTTTGTGTATTTCGTATTCTGCGCTGCCCAGGTGCAGCTCTGAGCTCACACTCAGGGTCACTCAGCTCTCTGCACACAGCAGGGACACAAAACAAATCCTGTTCCTGCTGCACACCAAGGACAACTTTCAGCCCCAAAAGCACAAACAAGGGTGATGGAGGGAGGAACGAGAAGGATGGGAGCTCACAGCCTGGAGCTGGAATTGGACAATTAAACCCCAATATGCAAATGAAAACTTAGAAAAATGTGAGACCTTGTGATCATTTGTCCATTTTGTGCCCATTTTGGGTCTGCCTTAGGTGCAGCCCTGGTCAGGCCCTGTCCTGCCCAAGGTGTACCCTAAAGGCCTTTCAAGAAATGCTACTACTAGTACTTTATTCTACTCTATTCTCTACTACTTTATTCTATGCTACTTTATTCTCCATCTCTGTCCAGTCTCTGTTCCAGGTCAGCCTTCTTAAGGTATCAGCAGCAGGACTAGAAGTGACACTCTCTTTGAGTGTGGCACTGCATTGCAAGAGAATGAAAACGTGAGAAGATTTCTATAATCTGATCATATCTTTGTTAAACTTCAATGTTATAGATTTAAAATTCAGCCAAGCTTTGTCTTTTTAGAACTTAGTTCCACAGAACATGAGACGAAAAGAAAATAAAGGAAGTCGGACAAGTGATCTGAATGTCAGCCTGGAGCGGTTTTTAGAGAATCAGGGCACACAGGTGACACATCCCTCTTGCCGCTTTCCTCAGCTGCGTTACATCAATCCCAGCTTCTGCACTTCTTCTGGACCCCTCCACCACCTCACTGGGCTGCACCTACATCTGCTTTGGGTGGGTCTAGTCGGGCATAGAGCAGACAAAATGGCCTAAAAGCAGATTTTCCTTTTGAGAGGGCAGAGGAGCTGCTGCACTGCTGCTCCAGGGTGTTCTCCCCATCCGTCAGAGCATGCAGGGCTGTACTCAGGGAGGGGATCCAGTGGGACGCCTGCTGTGCTCTGATTGTTCTGCTCTTCCCAGAGCTGTGAGAAGCGGGGCATAATTAGATCAGCAATGAAGCTTTTCTGCAGTTTGGAATCATTTGTAAATCCCACTCATGGTTTTGTGCGGTGAAGGGTTGATTTTATGTAGAAAGGAAGTTATTGAATTATGATATGTCAATCATAATAATTAGCAAGGCCTGTGCTCACTGCTGCAGGATGATGGGGTTTGTTTTTTCCCCTCTAGGCCTATCTAACTTGGATAACAGGTATTTGAAGTTTCACCTTGTCTTGGGTTGCAATATGTAACCAAAAGTGTGTACTTTATTTTCCATCTGTTGAAACTGCTTGGGGTGTTTTCTTTATCTCTTGTGTAACCCATCCCTCACAGCTCCAGGGGCAGGGGGCGGGTGCCTTCTGTCCACGGGCAGCTGTTAAACCAGCTGGGGCAGTGTTCTGATCTCTTCCAGGACCCATCCTCCCTGCAGGGATCTCTGCTGTTCGTGGGCCATCCAGGCTCACTGCAGGGCTGAGACAACTCCCTCATCCATGGGGAGATGCTCCACCCAGGGGAGGAGCCCAGCATTCCTACCTAGATAAAACCTGTGATTCAGAGCACCAGGACAACTGTTTGCACTGGATCGACAGAGGAGCACTAGATCCATCTCACCACTGCTGGGCCCTTCTACAGGAGGACTTAATTGGACTGCTACCAACAACCTGACCAACAGGGTGTCAGGTCATGTTCTGACTGTCAGGGTTTCTAAGATATTTTTTAATTTGCTTAGTGGTGGTTTTTTTGGTTTTTTTTTTTTTTTTTTTTTTTCGGGGGGGGGGGGGGGGTGGTTTTTTTGGTTGTTGTTTGTTTGTTTGTTTGTTGGTGGTTGTTTTTTTTTTTTTTTACTACTACATTTTTATTTTTCATATTCCTAGTAAAGAACTGTTATTCCTATCCCCATATCTTTGCCTGACAGCCCCCTTAATTTCAAAATTATAATAATTTGGAGGGAGGTGATTTACATTCTGCATTCCAAGGGAAGCTCCAGCTTTCCATGGCATATACCTGTCTTTCCAAACCAAGACAGACCTCCACATCTAAAACCCTCTTCTGACATGTGGAGGTCCATATTTGATCGAATGCTTGGAGAAAAAGGGTATTCCTAAAAATCTCCGTGTGCCTGCTGGTTTTTGGGTGTGATGGCTGCGTCCACAGGAGCCCATGAGTTCTCTGTTCACGCTGTTCAATTGCAAAATGCTGGCAGGTTTTCCACTCATCATGACCTGAGTGGCAGCCACTCAACCACGCTTGAGCAGTTTGAGGACTAACCCAGGCCAGGAACCGTCCTCCAGCAGGCAGTCGTGGTAGGACTGCCCAGCTTTGGCACAGAAGGACATGGATGAATGGGAATGAGCTCTGCCTGTTGGTCCAAGGGCCTCCAAATGGTTCCTGGATTGCTTCTTTGTGAAAACTGATATGTTATTTTTAATCTGTTCAAAAGCAGCATCCTATGGAGCTGAATTCAGGAAATTACTCACAATGGTCGTTTTGTGTCTGGAGTGCCAGACTTGCAGAGAGATGGATTTAGACATGCCAATAGTGACAGAATTTTCTAAGCGTCAAATCAATTCCTCAATTCCTTCCCTGAATCATGATGTGGATCTACT
The DNA here is from genome assembly GCA_025960845.1 of Tachycineta bicolor. Lineage (NCBI taxonomy): Eukaryota > Metazoa > Chordata > Aves > Passeriformes > Hirundinidae > Tachycineta > Tachycineta bicolor. The sequence continues at coordinate 3,574,108 of JANEHK010000051.1, forward strand.
GCTTAATGTTATTTATGAGCTTAAATTGGTAAAATGAGTAGTCCTAGACCGGGTTTGGTTGTTTTTTGTTTTGGTTTTTTTTTAGTATATCAAATAGTTTTGTCTTTTCTTCCTAATAAAGTGAAAATATAAAGGTTTCTACTGTTTTTGTTTGTGCTAGTTCACTTCGACCACTCATCTTACACTAGTAGATCTCCATGAAATGCTGCTAATTTACATCAACCCAGGTAAAAAAAGACATAGGCAACTCAAAAGGTTTTTTTTCCATAATATTCAAATTTTTTATATAAGATTTTTTTTTTCTGTCCACCATTTCTTCTTTCCTTCCCTTGAAAGGGGAAAGGCCTACTATTTTCAGAGTGGTTTTCCGTGCTCTTGGACAGGCAGGTTATAAATCACAACTTGTTAGGTACTGAAATAACCAACTCCCTCTTTATTTTCCTCCCAGGCTAATGGTAAGAAACTTAGTCCTGGATGGGGTTTGGTTTCATTTTTCTTCTTTGTTGCCAATTTTGAAGATGCTTTTACCAATCCCATTACTACAACCATTTTCAGTTAACCCTGAAGTCCAACTAATGTTTCTCCTCTGTCAGAAATACATACGTGTGTAGAGTGTGCTTGGCATTGACCCATTTATTTTACCTTTCCCTGCAGGAAAAAAATATTTATTTTATTCAGAAATTAATATTGGATGTGCTTGGTAAACCTGAAGTTCTACATGTCTGAGGAGTTAAAAGTTCAAGATGACAATGTAAATCTCAGCATTGATTTCAGCCCTCCTTACTCTGTAAATACTGTTTATTCTTAGAGACAGGTTCCCCTGTGATCTTGCTTTGGAAGTAATTACTGGGTTAGTGTTTAAGGCAGAAAGCATTTGTGGACTGCTAACACAGGAGCTGACAGAAAATTCTCAGCAGATCTTAACTCATTTTCAGTTCTGCAAGACTTTTTTTCAGAGTGTTCTATTTGCAAGTTATTGTTGAGATATCTTCATTCTGATCTCACCTGCCTCTGTTTGCTACCAAAACCAGGTTTTTAATTCTCCCCACCCACCCAATCCCATTTTCTCAGCTCTAGGTGCTCTCTCATAGTGCCTCCCACATTGCTTGGCAGTGATGATCAGTTCCTAAAGCAGTGACTTGCACTCCAACTGGGCAATCAGAGACAAAGCTGGTAACTTTGTTTAAAGTTTTATATTTTTAAAAAAATCTTCAAAGCTTCTTATGAGCTCTAATGACAGGGTTATCAACAAACAAGAAGGAAACACAATGTGAATTATTTATTCCTTCATCTACTTACCAACTGAAAGGAAGTCAGCTTCTTATTTAGAGTCAAATCCCAGCTCTGCCAGAGACATGCATTGTGTTGAAGGAGTCAAAGATGTGATGACAAAGCTATTTTAGCAAAACTCCTCCAAGGCAAATGTTAAATAATATATTTAAATATAAGTACATTTACATATAAGTAAGTATAAGTGTATTTATATACATGCCTATATAAATAGTATTTGTGTATGTGGTTCATTTTCATATGTACTGTTTTTATAACAAACACATAAAGAGTTTATCTAAATATATTCATAGGTTCAATTTTTTGATTGAAAAATAAAAAACTCTGTTTTTTTCTATAACAGACTCTAGTGCTTGACACACTTGGTAATAATTTCTCTCCACTGAGATTTATAAAACAACAGAACTTCCTCCCATTAATTTGGATTAATTGGTCAAAGGAACATCAGAGTATATGTACAGTTCTCTGTAAGAAACAGTTAACTAAATTTTAAAAGTTTTTTCCTTGGAACTTCTAGCTGGATAAAAAGACTTTGAAACCAAACATTCTGAAATTTATGAGCTCCCCTGCTACCAAAACCTTGAAAACCCAATGCAGTAGAGATTACGGAGATTCCAAATTCCAGTGGCTGCCAAATTTATGTGCTTTATTTTACATAGATTGTATTGACATCTGGAAAGGAAATGGAGTAAAACATTCATTTTCAATAAGTTAATTGTGGTTTTGATTTTATATTTCAAACCTATGCACTTGTAATTGTTCCCTCAGTACTTTCAGAATCCACAATGAGGTGCTGGTTGACTGAGGTGCTTAGGTTTATATGGCTTTTTAAGTTACCAAACAATTCTTAAAAGTGATTAAAAGGAGTAATTGCCTAACCTAATAACTCATGTAGAGTCTCTAAGACCATGTCTAAGCTATTCATCACAGAGCAAGTTTAGAATTCACTGCATTCATATTTTAAACAATCTGTCACCATTTATAATCTTGGTTTGCACTCCCCAATGTAAGAAACAAGATAATGTGCTTGAGTATGGTTAAATAATGTTCTGGATGCAAAGGAAACAGAAGAAAAGGAGCCAAGTACAAAAATAAGGTTACCACATCCTTTTTAATCTGTTTAACAGTAATTCCCATCGGGATGTCAGATCAGGTCACATTTACAAATGAGTTATGGAATCAGTGAATGGGAAAAGAGATACGGAAGAGGCTGATATTAAGTCTGGTTTTTCGTTTGTTTTGTTTTGTTTTGCCTGTTTAACTAGAATGTCAATAAAGGAGGGGTGGGTCTGTTTTAATTCATAGAGACCAAACATTTTCTTATAAAATTTTATTGTGTTGATTTTGATGTGCACACTGCACTCCTTTAGGATCTGTCCTCTCTTAGTGGCAATGGAAATATTGGTCAGCATTCATGAGAAACAATGACCAAGGAGTCCAAATGCCACAGGAAGTGGGCTCTTTTCACTAACACAGCAAACTCTTTCTCTGCTCAAGAGCTACTGCTACCTTCTGATCCTCAAGTTCAGTTACTCCTTTTCTTTTTCTTATCCTTGAGTCCAGCTCAGCAGAATTTATTTTCTCTTGAACACAATGACCCTCAGTTCTAACAGTGCTGTCTAGGAAAGATTCAGCAGAACATTTTATACTTTCTTTTCTGAAATAGCTCAGACTTCTTAATTATCCAAGTCATAATTTTCTAATCCAAAGTCACAGGAAAAGGACAAGCAAGGACTAAGTCTTGGAAATTATTATCAGCTTCATCCAAATATAATAAAGTTTTAATATACATTTTATTTTAAGTATTTTTAGATATTTTACCTAAATTAAAATGAAAATTACTAAATTACTCCTTCAGAAAATAGGAGTCATGTAGTCATTAAAACTGACTTTATTACATTCCCTTTAGGCATCCAGGAAAAGTACCCAAATACAAAATGGAGGGCCCCTTTTTTATTTCCAGCACATCAAAAGGCAGTGGAGATTATCTTCATGGTCTGAAACCGAAAATTCACCTTCCATATCCTCCTTAGGAATCAGGGAAAAACCAGAACCATGGAGGACAGATGCATGGCAGAGAAGAGCAATCATTTTTTTTGAAATAGGATGAGGCCTGCAAAGCCTGGTCCCCATCAGATCCCAGTTATCTCAAAAAGTTAATGGCTCTGAAACTTTTTTTTTTTTTTTTTTTTTTTTAACCACAACACCCTTCAGAATTTTTATTTCATTTATACCCATCTCCTAGGCTCTTATTGATAGAGTTGTTTGAATTTTCAGGCTTGAGTATCCCTTGTATATCAAAGGAATGGGAAGACTTATGTACCCATGTAAAATCAGGGGGCATCATTACTCTTTTGTGTTGAATAAATGCCACTTAGCCAGCACCAGATGGACAAGAACCATAAATCCTGTCCTGGCTCACTCAAAAAATATTTCCAGCCACACTGTTTGAAATTCCAGGTCCTCCCCTTAGTCCTAAAAAACCTTCTTGATCTCTGTTCAGGTTGCTGAAGATTTAAGAGGGTCAGTTCAGCTAAAATCATCTGCTCTTAGGCAGCTTTCCATCACCAGGTCCAAAACCTGCTGGATTATTTTTGCAATTGGCAATTTGGCAATTCCTTGTGTCTAAAGATGCCACAAATGCTGCAAACTCATTTAATCACAATCAAAGGTCTATTTTCTTTGTGCTTTGAACTGTTAATGTGCCATTTCTGTCCTTTGCTCATTATGAGTGTATCACCAGATGCTAACAAGCACCAGTATGAGTTTAGGCTGTGTGTTCCTTTATTTCTTTGTTTAAAATGTGAAGAGGTAGCAAACAAATAATTTTTCTTTTTTCTTTTTTTTTTTTCTTTTTTTTTGGGGGGGGTGGTTTTTTGGTGTTTTTTGTTTTGTTTTGTTTTGTTGTTGTTGTTGTTGTTGTTTGTTTGGTTTTGGTTTTGGTTTTGTTCCCCCCCAATTGAAATCTTCATACTCTCCACAATCTTCTAAAGGAACAATTTAAAATCTGGTTTTCAATATTTAAATTCTTAATAATTTTAAAAATCAATGTATAGGTTTTAAATCTTGTAACTAGTGATCTCCAAAGTATTTGCTACCTGGTTTTAAGAATTATTCACTGAAACCAGGCAGAGGTGTCGAAGTCCCAGAGGCCTGATGAGGCACTGACAGCATTGCTTACCAAAATTGTTTTGGAGATTTGGCTGTCACTGTTCACCTTTTGCTGTGAACCCACCAGTTAACAGAGAAAAAAGCACCGTGGCTTCCCTTCTCACTGAATCTTTGTTTCATAATCAGGCCTTGATACTGTGAACAATTCAGAATGTCTATATTGATTAAACCTTAGGAGTCTTCACTTTAAATTCTAGCTGGTATTCTGCAGACTATAATGAACATTACCGAATGCATGGTGTCTTCTGGGAAACACCTTGAGATTATCAAGTTTAATTTCCCCCAGGAAGTTCTTACAGCAGTGCAATCAAGCTAACTTTTACTCTCTGTAATGGAATAAGATTTAATCTGCAATTTTTAAACCACCAACATTTCCTAATTTTCTTCTTTTAAAAAGGGAAGTTCACTCTGTTTTTAAGCTCCTGCTAGACTTCTTCCCATAGTGCAAGTAATGAATATTCCCTCCCTTTTTTGTATGCTGGATGTGTATAAGCAGCTCTAAGCCTATGGTTCATAAGGAATTTATGTCAATATTGCAATTAAATCCTGTCTGTCATAATAGGTGACTTTTAATCTAGTGTATATTGAGTACCTAATCTCTCAGATTGTAACTGAGTGATGGAGATGCAAGTCTTCATGAAAGAAAGGCAGATCATAAGAAAATAATTTTTTTTTTTCGTGTAAACTGTGATTTTCCAATTACTACTCTCAGCTGGGACAGAAAAATATCTAGCTCATCATATGTTCTGATCCAAAATTAATCCTTTTGTAACTGCACCATTTTTGATTAAAGACTAATTTTTCTTTCTTCCAGAAAAAATCCTCAACCCGTGTGGTAATTTTGATGTAATTTTTTTTTTTTCATTCCTAATATATTATTACAGTATAAGCATATTTATAAATACAGGTTTGAGCAATATAGAGGTATTCAGATAATCATTAGATTTTTATTATTATCTATAAATATTGCTTTGATGGCAAAGTGTATATCTGGCAAAAAAAAATCCCTAAATTTTGGAAAAGGTGGTGCGGGTTTTTTTGTTGTTGTTGTTATTTTTTTTGTTTGTTTTGTTTTTGTTTTTGCTTTTGTTTTATTATTATTATTTTTGTTGGTTTTTTTTTTTTTTCCTATTTATGAAATAAGATCCATTTTTTTAAAACCAATACTATTGAGATATGTAAAAATGGCTGTAAGATGCTGAATGCAGGGTTTAAGGTTTTGGTGATATGGCATGTGAACAATAAAATAGGGATAAAGCTTGAGTGGCCAGAAATTTTTGAGAAATACTGGTGGGAACTTTTGCATCACAGAAGAGAAATTTTTAAAGTTTGATTGTGCTCCCAGGTCTGTGCTTATGCCGACAGAACCATGCAAGAAAATTGTCAACTGTCACAATGATCTTGTTTGTAAAGAAATTTGAAATGTAATGACCAAAAATGCAGTGTCAGAATGAGGTGTTCAGGGTTTTTTTACTTAAATTACTGTTTTATTCCACCTCTTTTTTATCTGATCTCTCAGAAAATTAAATACCCTACTATCTGAATTTGCTTATATTTCCCAACACTGAGCATACTGGGCAAATATGTTCCCAAATTATCTTCTTTGAAGAAATAATTTTCAGATGCTAAAGTGCAGCAATATTACTTAGGGCTATTGCTTGATTTTTTTTAAGCTTCCAATATCTTCTGTTTGACGATGGAGAGCAGACATGGCTTTGATGTAAACCATTTCATTTAAATGCCCTCCCGAGAAGACATTTAGTTCATCAGTGCTTTGGTCACTCCTCTTACAACAGTGGTGTCACGATTCCCTCGAGGGAGAATAAGACAAATTAAACCAAATCAGGGTAAACAATGGATAGCTTCTTAATTAGTTCATTCAAGTTTATTCTCATCATTCTGCACTTCCCTGATATTTTTAAGAGCTAAATAAATGATCCTCCTGCTCAGGGCTTTTCCTGCCCTCTCATAGAGCACTGTTCCCTCACCCAGGATGAAGCAAGATTGGGGTACCAACAAAGCAAATTTAAATTTGCATCCAGCATAGTTTAAAAATCCATATTTTGGAATTTGCTTTTGACAGTCTTTACATTATAAAACTAGATTAATAAAAAAGATAGTAATTTATACTTAAAACCTCAGAACATTCAGTTAGCTTGTGCTGTACTGGGGAATCCAGTGCTGTGCTGTACTTTAAATCCAAAAATCCTGACTGAATTACCCGTAGTTTTTTTAACCCCTGAAACAGAACTTCATTTATATGGATATGGTCACAGTGAACACAAAAATTTCCATGATTTGTTTACATTATTTTCTTTTTAAATTCCAGTGTGGTGGAATTGAGTTCAGAAAATTCCAAACCACCCTCTCTATTTCCTTTAAATCTACTCTAAGTAACTATAGTTAAGACGTGGACATCCTTTGTAAACTGTGAATGAGACCGGCTCACTTCATGCACTTAAAATTGTAAGAAAATCCTTTTTAATGTTGAAGTACTCAAGTTTTCAATCTCCTTTGGTATGGGCTGTGTCAAGGGAGGGCCCCAGAGGAACTTGAAAGTTGCAGTTGTCACCCATAAATGAAAGAAATATTGATAAATAACATCTGAAGGATAAATTAGAGGTTTTTTCAGGAGAACCAAGGGAGACAGAGACACAAAAGCAGAAAGGGGAAATATTTTAATAAATGGTGTTTCAGTAGCCATGGAAGGGGGCTGACAGGTGAACAGGGAGGAGGAAAGAGGATTCTTTCTCTATTTCTACTTCAAAGAGACCATTAGAGACTCAGATTGGTTCTGGTGGAGTGGTAGGGATGGGTCACTGATTTGAGAGGGATCTGAAGGTGCATCATAAATGAAAAGCTTTAATCAGTATAGGAACGAGCCAGAGCCAAGAACTGAAAAGGATAACTGAAAACACACAGATCGCAAAGTTTATTTTACAGATGAAGTTCTCTTTTCTTTTGAGACAGATGGGAAAGAGACACAAAGGCAAAGAAATGTTCCTTTGCCCAGTTTCTCCTTACAGACTTACACAGGCACAAATGGAAGCATAAATATCACACCAATAGGGAAGACAAACAAAAGCAGTGGGAAGTTTGCTGGGTTTACAAGCACGAGACCAAAAATGAGAGTTATGAGTTGTTAATGTCCGCTTAGAGAAGAGAGAGATATGAAAAAGAGGGAATCCTTGGTGCTGTGGCTGGAGTGTGACACGGTTACAGGTTGTTGTGGCAAGGCAGTGGCAGCACGGTGCAAGTTTCCAGCAGGAGCTGAGCCAAACCAAGACTGCTCCAGAAGAAGCAGGAGGAAGGACACTTACCTGTGTGCAAATCAACACACAGATCATCCCTGTTTTGTGAGTGGTGGAGACTCTTTCTTTCCCCCCCCCCCCCCTCAAACCAGACAGAAATGGTTCACCAGGAAATCTCCATTATGCAAAATAGATGTCTCTGTGTGAATACAGCCTAGGAGATGTCAGGTACATATTTACCTTATTTAAGTAATTTTTTTTTGCTAAAAAATATTTGTCTCCTTGCTCTCCAATCCTTGTAGCTCTTCTAACTAAAAAAAAGAGTTCCTGATGGGGGATACAAGTTGCATAAATGCCAAGACGATTTTGCAGTATGAGTTTAAAACGTGTCTTGAATGAAAATAATTGATATTTTGTAGGTTGTTCATGGTGTTCATGTAGGTCCCTAATCACTTGAGGTATGTTTAAGCTTTTTAGCTGATACTTAGTTCTTTCAAATGAGTAAAATAATCTCCTGGGTGCGCAGCATCTCCACATACCTGGGGTCACAGTGTAGGAAGTTATTTTTGTTGCTATCTACAGATTGTCTTGACATGCAGCATATACCCACAGGGTCAGAAGAATTGCCCTCTGATTACATGTACAATAATCTGGATCTCCCAAGGTATTCAAGTGGTTAATTAAATATCAAGTAATTGCTAAAACTACTAAGTGACATTTAATTAGTATGTTAATTGATATCAAATTTGTTCTCACTATCTTGTTTTATGTTAATAAAATCCCTAAACATTTCTTGGGAGTAGATTAGGAAGCAATGTGCTCCAAATGTACTAATGCAAAACAGCCTTAAGCATCACTTCTGCATGTGGAACATAACTTCTGACTTCAGTTTTTATCCCAGCTGTCATACCTTCTCTGTCTTTAAACTTTGCGCTCAGGTTATATTCAGCAGCATAGACCTCTCTTGGTATGGATTTTGGCTTTTTTAATGCTGTAATCTCTTAGACATCAATCAAAAAAGGGATAACTGTTAAAATAGACTGCGGCTGCCTCCGTTCCCTTGGGTAGTGGCAGCCAGGGATGCAGGGAATGGGAGAGCCTCCGTGGTTGATGCCGGGGATGTATTTCAGCACAGCCTCCCGCTGTGGAGTGGGGAAACCTGGGCTTCACACAAAACACAGAGCTGCCAGAGCCACAGCTGTAATTGACTGGTAGTTCTGCAGCAGCAAAATGCTGCCTCAGTGTTGGTGCACACGAGGAAGGGTGTTCGGGTGTTCCCCTCCTCTCCGTGAGGAAGCTGCCGTGCTTTGCCTTGCAGCTTGAGTCCTCCAAAAGGCTTCACAGCTCTAATTTAGAAAAGAGATTTCTTTCAGCTTGGGGCCAGAAAAAGACTAACTGAACTCCAGAATGACAGGAGCCCCGAGCTTGTCCTTCCCTTCAAACACTAAAATGTTCCCAGTGGCTGCATCAGGAACAGGTGAACTGTCCAAAGTTGAATCCACTAAGAGAAAAAGTTGTTTTCCTACCATCTAATTGGAGAACACACTGAAAAAAAAAAAAAAAAAAAAGTCCTATGAATATTCATATGAATTTTTAAATTAATTCCTTTCAGCTGTGCTCATGCCTTTTGTATGTCAGCTTTTTGTGGAGTTTCTTCTGCGTTTTATTGGTGCTGATGCACAGAGAGAGTTGGTTTTACTTTCAGGATGTAAAAAGCCAAGAGGAAAAAAAAAAAAAAAAAAAGCCAAGTCTAATTTATTCTCCATGAACATTCACACCCAATTACTTCAGAAGAGTCCAGCTGGGGAACAGAAACAATGGGGTATGACCATGCACAGGGAAACTACAGAGCTCTGATGCCAGCCCTCCTCAAATTCAAAATCTAGAAGGTACATGGAAGCACTGCAAAAGGAATCTGGTAGAAGAGGGACTGTCAGAGGAGTAAAAAAACTGTGATCTGTTTATTCATGGATATGTCACAGGGAAAAAAAAAAAAAAAAAAAAAAAAAAAAGAGGAAAAATTGGTGACGTACATTATTCATTACAAAGTACTCAGCTCTAGTTATATATAATTGAAATACTGCAATATAGAACTAAGAATCAGCAGAATGATCGTGATAGGCAAAGTATGACACTGATTTTAAACTACTTTTGGATCCATTGATTTGAACTTCTGTGGTTTATTTTGGATGACCTTGATTTAGATTTCATGAGTAGTTTCACACTATATACTCTTTAAAGTTTCCCTTTCGATATATTGTGAAAATCCTCATTCACTAATAGAATGTTTTTTTAGCGAGTGAAATATTTGAAGCCCTCTATAATGCAAAATGGATTTTTTGCTGAATTTGTTTGTAGACCTTCTATCAGTTCAGATTGTCCTCTGCAAAGTTAATACAAAGTTAGTACAACCCATATACACTGAAGTAATGATACATAAAACTGTAAACAAGAATAATGCATATGAAGAGTAGCCTATTTAGGTGTTGTGTAGACTTAAATTCTTGAAAAGTAACGTGCAAAATGAAAATCAGAAATGACATGTTTTCTATAAATAATCTTCAAACTTGTCACAGGAGATAAAAGCATTTCTACTATTTGAGTCCCCTTCTGCCTTGTCCATTAGCCCTTATGCATAGTGCCAGCTCCAAAAGTATTTTAAAATACAGCCCACTCCTCGCTAGCTGATATGGCTCTTAGGGGTTATTACCGCCCCAAATGCCCTCCTGTCTCCCAGCTGCCTTTCTCTGCTTTCCACCTTCTCTTAGTCAGTGCCACAAGGTCTTTGCCTTGAGCTTGTGTTGTTCTGTCTCCCTTCGAGGGCCACCAAGCTCCAGCTACAGCCCTGATGTCTCTCCCAGCTGTCTGTCCACATGCAGCCTTCCCTAGCACTGGGGAAATGCCATTTATCCTGATGTTCCACATCTTCTCTTCCATTGGAAGCGGTCCAGGTCATTGCCAAGCTATTGGGCAATTGAGGGCATTTTGAATCCCCTCAGGAACTCAGCAGAACCCAGCATTTCCCGCAACAGCGAGACACAGCTAAGCAGCTCCTCACCCCAAACAGCAACTCCAGCTCCTGCAAGGGTCACTTGTCTCCTTGCTGGAAGCGCCAGGAGCTCTGCAGAGTTTGAGCCTGGAGCCATCTGGGCAAAAAGAAAAGTTTGTGATGAGAGCATGGAGAAGAGAAGATTCTGGGGAGACCTTAGAGCACCTTCCAGTGCCTAAAGGAGCTCCAGAGGAGCTGGAGAGGGACTGGGAACAAGGCACGGAATGACAGGATGGGGAAAATTACCTTAAGCTGACAGTGGGCAGGTTTACAAGAGATATTAGGAAGAAATTCTTCCCTGTGAGGCCCTGGCACAGGGTGCCCAGAGCAGCTGTGGCTGCCCCTGGATCCCTGGAAGTGCCCAAGGCCAGGCTGGACAGAATTTGGAGCACCCTGGGATAGCAGAAGCTGTTCCTGTTCATGGCAGGGGGTGGAATGAGATGATCTTTAAGGTCCCTTCCAACACAAACCATTCTGGGATTCTGTGAGTAACACACTACCTTCAGCCGTGAGTGTGATCCTGCAAAATATGAAATAACATAATTGCTCATATGTCTTTAGATTAGCTTTTTTTTTTTTTTTTTTCTTTTTCTCTAGAAAGGATTAATGCTTGATTACTAATTTTGTATTCCAAAGTCTTCTGCTAAGAGCTGAGGTATGAGAAATGTCCCTCTTAGTTATGATTGCTGTTTGCTTTGAGCTTGATTTCAGGCCTGTCTTCTAGGAAATTACAGAGCTGGAAACAGAATAGTACTTTGGGTTGTAAATCCACCAACACTGATGTCAAAGCTTTCCAGCACTGCTGGAGTTCCATTTTTGTTGCAATATCAGAAAAGTGACCAGTGTTTACCAAGAGTTAAGCCAGGAGTTTGATTATTTTCTGCGTTGCTAATATGGTTTCAATTGTTTCAATTATATTTGTTCAGGCATGAAATGCAATATGGATCATTCAGTTAATTAAGGGATGTAATTTGCTTTAAGTCTTTTGTCCAGCAATGTAAATCTAGGCCCACCAGTTAAAACCTGCCAATGTTAAATAAAAGGTGAAGCATGCACCTGTATAATAAAATTGGACTTGCAGCCCAGCCTGCTGCAATGCAGTTGCAACCAGTCATAGTTTGCAGGTAGCTAATAAGCTATTTTAATTACATAAAGCTTTCAGATATCTAGAGTTCAGATCTGATATTTAGCTTATAAATGTATATGTCTAGATATATTTATAATTATAGATAAATGTGGATATATCTGTGTATATGTTTGTATAATATTCTAATCACTATATATATATATATATATATATATATATATATATATATATATTAATTTGCTCACTACCAACCATAGAAAACTACTTTTCACATGTACCCACATAAATAACAGTGACTTTTCCGTGTGTATTAATATATAGGCACAAAAACTGAGGACTAACAAGTTCCTGCTCAGAGGTGGTGGAGTGGGAGTCTTCAGATGGAAATCTGACACGTGGAGCCCCCTGAGCCACCGTCAGGCTCACAGGGGATATGTTTGGGAGCTTGGTGTTCCTCTGGTCCAGGGGGGGAGGTTTCAGGTGCCTCACCATCCCATCTGGGTCGCCAGAAACTGGTGCCTTGGGCAGGCTGACCTGGAAGAGAGACTGGACAGGACTGGAGAATAAAGTAGATATTTATTGAAAGGCCTTTAGGATACACCTTGGGCAGGACAAGAGTCTGACCAGGGCTGCACCCAAGGTGGATTTAGACCGCTCACAAAATAGCAAATTAGTCACAAAATGGACAAATGGTCACGAGGTCTCACACTTTGATCAGTTTTGGTCCATTTGCACATTGGGGTTGAATTGTCCAATTCCAGCTCCAGGCTGTGAGCTCCCATCCTTCTCGTTCCTCCCTCCAGCCACTCTTGTTTGTGCTTTTGGGGCTGAAAGTTGTCCTTGGTGTGCAGCAGGAGCAGGATTTGTTTTGTGTCCCTGCTGTGTGCAGAGAGCTGAGTGCCCTGAGTGTGAGCTCAGAACTGTGCCCTGGGCAGGGCAGAACCTGAAATACATGGGAGATAGAACTTAAGGCATCAGTCCCAAGAGTGAAAATACACCCATTTTTCCACCCAGTAAGGAACCCCACTCGGTCCAGGGAGAGCAGAGACCCCACTCTGGCTGCAGCAAGGCCATGGGGCAGGGCACGCTCCCATTCCCCATCAGCTACAGAGGCTGCTGTGATAAAGCTGCACAGGAGAAAAGGGTTGTTTCCTTTTTCCTTCTGCACAACCTGGCCGATTAACGATGTGTAACTAAAGGATCTGCCATGCAAAGGCTGTGTGAGCAGCTCTTGCCACGAGGAGTTGCGTTTTCTCTGAAACAGCCGGCTGGGGAGCCCAGCTCTGCACCTCTGAGTACTTGCGGGTCTTTTTCATAAATTCATTTGCTCTTCAATCTTATTTATGGAATCGCCTGAAGTGTTGGAGATGAATTTTCACCAAAATGTCATTCTAAGGCAGAGCCTTGTGTGGGATATTTCAGATTAGCAAATTTGGGAAAAGATGAAACCAATGTTATAAAGAACGTGCTGAGTGCTCAGGATAGAGCTCTGCCAGCAGAATCCCCAATAGGTATAAGCACTGTTTAAAATTGCTGAAAAAATACACTCCTGAAGGATAGTCAGTTTGATCAGAAAATTTCCTGTAGTGTGAAACTATTCTAAATAGATTTTATACATTTTAGCCACTTTTTTAATATAGAATTTAAGAATCATTGCAGTGCTTCCTATAATCTAGTTTTGAAAGGATTTTTTGTCAACTCTTTAATGAAATAAATCTAAGAGGTTTTGTTTAACATTCTTACAGCTTTCAGGACATGCTTGAATATATATTATATCACGATGACTCTTGCACAAAAAGAGACTGACTATGTTGTTGGCCATAGGAAAAAAAAAAATGTTTGCAAAGAATACATTTTGTAATGTTAAAAGCATATTTTAAAATATCCAGATGAGGTGGATTTTTTAATTACTCAATTATTGACCACATTACTCAATTTCAGTTGCAAATTCTGACTTGAAACTCTGGTGAATAAAATAAAAACAATAGGTGTGGTGTCTAAGTACATGGCAGAGGTAAATAAATTTTGAGTCTTGCCCTGTGGGTCATTTAAGTGAGCTACATGTTCTCTTCTGAATGTAGAATCCCCCCAGACTGATAAATCATTATTTGAAGGAACTTACCATCAAAATCCTCATGAAGCCAAATGTAAAAGAAAATCTAACAGAGTCCCATCTCTGTGTATCTATGAACCATTCTCCTCCAACACTTCAATTGCAAAAGGAGCAGACCCTTGATATTTGGTCTGATTATAAGGGTATTTCTCTCTATGTCTAAAAGAGTCTGCAAAGAAACTTGGTTTCTCCTGCTGTTTTGTAGCAGTTTTAAGGTAGATTTTTCTGGTCTCTAGGGCTGCTTCTCTGGGTTGTTTCATGGACATTAGAATCCCATTACAGAAAAATAACATACAGCTTGGAACTGAGCTCATCTGAGGTCCTCTCGAAACTACTGAGCAAAGAGGTGTTCTATTGTACTTCTCTTTCACGTCTGAAAGCATTTCTGCTTTAATTCATTCTCTTTACTTCTGCTGTGCTGAGTATTATTATAGTCTAGTGAGTTCCTGAAAGTGGGGAATGCCAAACAAACAGGTGTCAGACTTCAAAAGAAGCATTTGTCAGGACTTAATGTTCTGAAGCTAAAGGCGACAGCTCAACCTAAATAAGCTCCTCTCAACAGGATTTAAGTTTTCCCAATCAAAAAAAAAGTAATAATAGAAAGTAAAGTGCAAATCCAACAGCCTAGAGAGTGGAAGACTCAGAAAAATGAGCACCATCTGACATGATATCTTGATTTGAAGCCAGCTCATACTGTAGTTCTCAAAGTCCAAGTGGTCCATCACTCTCACATCTTTTCTCACCTCACTGTGTCTGTTTCAGGTTCGGTTTTGAAGGATGTACTTGCCTGTAACTTCCACGTAGGGCCAGTTAGGAATGTCAATCAGCACAGTATTTAGTGGAACCCATCTCAGGAGTGCAGCCTTGCATGCAGGTGGGTTGGAGCCAAGGCTGAACTAAACTGGGGAGCCCACATCAGCAAAGGCAGCAGCAGCAGCTGAGCTGTGTGGGCTCGGGAGTCCCACTCCAATTCTCCTTCTCTCCTTCTCTCCTTGAAGCAGAGATTGTGGCAGCCGTAATTCCATCTTCCCGCTGAGGGCAGGGGCAGAGAGACACTGGGATGTTTGCTTTTCACTAATATTACTCGATGCAGTATTGTACTTTAGGTAGAGCCATCTTTTCCATCAGCTCCAGCAAACATTGCTGTGTTTGTTCAGGCATCCCCTAATTAAAAGGCACAGGCTCTGATGGAAACAGTCAAATGAAACGTGCTCACAGTGTGCGTTTTCCCAATATATTTGGATTTATCCATCAAACAAATGTCTATTGTGATTCCTCATGACCAGCAACTCAGGAATCAAATGTGAATGCCTGGATCAGTCTGAAGCCTGTGCTGTTCTCAGCATGACAGTTCTGGGGAGGAGAAATAAAATCTGACCCTCTCAGCATTGCTAGGCAATGTCTGATCTGGGCTGAAGCACAAATGTACATAAAGAGACAGGGGAACACTCAGATGTATTAATGAGATTATTTGTGGGCTTCTGGCACGCTGTGATTTGTGTTTTGGCTGGAACAGATGCACTAAAAGGCGAGTGAGTCTGCATGTCTGTGTAACATTGCCATGTTAAGGAGCCTTTAAAAATCAAGTTTGAAGACATGGGCATAAGGAGATGCAGATCATTATCATTATAATGAAAGGGGGGAAAAAAGCACAATTAGCTTTATACAAGGAGAAAAAAAAAAAAATCATGTGCTGTGCTGGAACACAGAGTTCCATCTTCTGTCTTTGCAGCATTTGTCTATGATGGATGGTGGGACTCAAAGTCCTCCATAAATTTGGGTGGCAAAGCCGCAGACAAAATAGAAATTGCTGAATTTTACTGATCTTCACCCTTGAGTGACTCCTTTCCAGGTCTTTCCTCATGGTTGCATTCTGTACATGTCCACCTTGGCCGAGGCAAGAGGTTTCTATGAGGATGAACAAAGAATACATTTTTCTGCAGGTTTTGTGTTGATACATTCTCAACACGTTCTGGGTATTCAGTGGACAGTGTTCTAAAAATATCTTCAGAAAATTTTGCTCATACTAGAAAAAAATTTGCTCATACTAGAAAAACTTGTATCTCAGGATGACAAAGTAATACAAGGGTTCAGTTTGACACGTGTTTAATTTGTCAGTGATTTTGTTTTCTGGTGCCTTCTGATACCTGGAATAAGTTGTATTTTCTGACTCCATTTTCTGATTTTACAACTTCCCTTCTGCTATCACACCGAAGGGGAAAAAAAAAAAAAAAAAAAAAAAAAAAAAAATTATTTTTTTTTTCCTCCTAGGGCTTACTTTTTCCTGTTGATATGCATTAATACACTTGGTTTTGTAACATCACTGAAAGAAAATCAAGTTTATTTATTTATTTATTTGTTTATTATTTTATTTCTATTATTCCCTTGACATATGTGTGCATCCATTTGTCTTCCACCTTGCATGTCTCATGGCCTGTGATGTCTTCTGGTTCCTGCTCAGGGTACACAGAGTTTGAAATGTTTCCAGGAAACTGCAAAGGAAAGATCAGCAATTGTACAATTAGTGATTTTTAGGGGTTTACCCATTTAAAATGTGGATATCTACTCTTAAGGAAAAATTCAAGAATCTCTTTCACTGCAGCACAACTCATCCCAGTTGTGCTGGGATCAACTTTCATGTTTATTTCAAATCAAGGGCCAAGGGAAAATCTTGCACATGTCCTGATATAATCAGCTCAGAGTTGTTGTTTCCTTGATGGAAACAGATCAGCCCAGACTTTCAAAAATCATGGGAGAAATTTCTGGACAGTAACTCCAGCTGCAATAATTAAACTTTAACTGTTACAAGGAATCCAAAAAGAAGCTACACAAAGAACTGTACAGGCCTAACCATAGCAGGCTGTCGGGTCCATTTGTAATACTTGATAAAATCAACACAGTTAAAGAGAAGGAAAGCAGAAGTTATAAATGTAGAATTCTGGTGAAATAGTTCTGTGCATAATTGCTGCCCTATAAATGAACAATAGCATCTCATATTCTACCTTTTTAAATACAAGTCAGAAGTTGTGTTCTCTGGGCTTGCAAAGATGGAAATTGGATCTAAATTATTGATGTTTTCCACTGACCTGTATGGTAAATGATCAAGGATTATAGAGGTCTCATGCAATAGTCTGCTCTGCATATATATTTAAAGAGAGCTGTATGAATATTCAAAAATGATTGTTTCTTCCATTTCAAAGAATAAAAGTAATAGAGCTTTTCTGCTGTCTCTACATAAAACATTTCTCCCAAGGTCAGAGGGA
Source organism: Tachycineta bicolor (assembly GCA_025960845.1). Taxonomy (NCBI): domain Eukaryota; kingdom Metazoa; phylum Chordata; class Aves; order Passeriformes; family Hirundinidae; genus Tachycineta; species Tachycineta bicolor. The sequence goes on from JANEHK010000051.1 coordinate 3,591,332, forward strand.
GAGGTCAGAGCCAAAATAAAAGTAACTCCTGAGAGTGATTTGCCACGTGATCTTTTCTGTGTTTTCAAAGGTCAGAGTCTATGTGGGACAAATTTAATAAACTGATCCCAGAAGTATTGTATCCAATTTCCAAGGAAACATTCCAGAATGCCAGAATTGGGATTTTGTTACACTGAAATGCCAACTGGTTTGTGATGTTTTGTCTTGTAATTATGAAGGTGGCTCAGCTCCTGCTGAACCAATGATTGTTATGTCCCTTCTGAAAGAGAAAAAAATGTATGAACACTGATATTAGAAATATTTCAAAGTGGTAACTTGTATCTGATTTCTTCTTTTCTGAACAGAACTTGAGGAAAGGGTGAATGGTACAAATAAGGAGTATAACACCATTAATCAGCATCTAAAGGATTCTGCACCTTTTGAGAAACACTGGATGGGCATTTCTGCTGCATGCAGAAAATTACCTGATAAAAGCTGAGAGTCCTGTGTCCTTTCTGATGTTCCTATCAAAACAAGGATCTCTTAAAAAGGAAAAGGAAGAACTGAGCTACAATAAAGGTACTGCACACAGAAGTAGCCCTCAAAGATTTTCAGTTTAAGAACTGCTTAAAATAAATTTTAGTTTTATTTATATTTATAATATTATTTATGTGGTTTTATAAGACCTCTTAAAAAAGATGACTTTTCATGCTTATATATCTTACACCTACAAATGATTTTACACACCACTATTACCTATGAGTGCAATCCACTGGCTCTGTGGGCACAGCCTGGGCTGTAATTATGGACATAGGTTATTGGTGACAGAACAAAACACTCTGACCACTGGTGGATATTTCTTTTTTTTTTTTTTAATGTGGTAGCAGAATGAAGATGCTGTAGCTGTGTGCACAGAGGCAAAATCTCTGTTTCAGCCTGTGTGGATGTAATCATTATTTCCTTCTTGCTGACTCTGCTTCATTATTGATCATTTCAGCAGGGTGGCTTGTGATTTAAACTGGCAAATGTGATATCAGCCTTTGTGAAGATTACAGCTGAACACCATCTGTTTTCTGTGAAATACAGAATTTTTTTTCCTATTACATTTGCTTCTGGCATCCCCAACGTGGCTCCACCAGTGGTTTTGTGTCTCTGCTCATCACAGATTGTTTTTTACCTAACAAGTATTTGTGGGCCTTTGTCACATGAGCCTCAGTGTGGATGATCCTGCTGTGGTGATAAGAATAAAAGTGAAGGAGATACTTGACGTGAAGTTTCCTGTCCATGTCTGATTAAGTGTGTTCTACCAGGGGCCATCCAGCCCAAACCTCGCCAGCTATTTGTGCAGTATCTAGTGCAGATCCTTGGGGGGTGGGAAAATCAGAACAGAGCAAATATAGCCTTGGAGAAGGAGCAGCTGGAGCCTGCAGACGATGTGGAGCATTACTTCAGAGCAGCAAAGCTCTGGGCTCGGGACTGAAACCTAAAGGTAACAACTGGAATTATTTTAGTGTTGTTCTTTCACAGAAACTTCCCTGAGGCCCCAAACACTTTTTATTCCTTCTCCAGTGCCAGAAGCACCAATTCATTCCCACACAGGATTCAAATTCTGCAGCTGTTCCCTCAATAACTTTCACAATGCAGTTAGTTATTGCTAATACAAAAAATCTATAGCACACTATAAAGTGGAAATATAATACAATATATTTAGGGGCCGGGTACCTCTCTGAAGACTTAAGGAAGCCGTGCAGGAACTGTGCAGGATTTGTATGGCAAATTTAAAATTTCCTGATGGCAAAGCATCGACATAACTTGTTTTATGACATCTTTTCCACAAAGGGAGCAACCTAAGCTGGTGGGGGAAGGAAAATGAGAGGCAGGATATGGACCCAGTTTGCCCCTGGAGACCCACTGGGCTCTGCACTGCTCACAATGGGAGAATTCTGCTGGATGCTCACCTGGACTCCTCCTCAGCTCCTGCAGCAGCAGCATCTTTAGATCACCCTGAATATTGATATGGAAAACATGGGAGATGTGCGGCGCCAGTTACTTCAAAATTTCCTTTAACTACTACCACATTGCTGCTTCGCTGGGAACTTTAATAGACAGTCAGCTCCAGCTATGATCAAATGTGACAGTTTCTCTGTCTTTGCCTTTAGAATTCTTAATGGTAGATAATCAGAAACATTTTACTGAGAAACCTTCTTAAGTGTTACTTTCCATTTCAGTTATTTAAAGTGGGTTTCTTCTTTCTCATTTAACTCTGGATTATGTAATTTACCCTGATGTAACACAGAACAGTACTTCATTTTATGGAGGATGGGAAAAAATGTGCATCTGTACATACAAGTTATACTTTGAATTATTTTAACAGTTCAGGTACCTGTTGTTTAAACAATTTCTTAGATAAAATATTGAAGTAATCTCACTCAAAATACCTGGTATTGCCATTTATTTTCTATTCCTTAGACTAATGTCAATTCCAAAAACAAAACCAAGAAATTTTTAGATTTTTTTTTTTTTTTTTAAGACATCTACTTGTGGCTGTTAAATTAATGTGCATCTTCGGTTATAAAAAACACAGTATTTTGATTTTAAAAAAATCACAAATTTATCACAAAATGTTGTGCTATCTTCAAAATGCAGCCTGTCTTCATTTATTAGTTAGATGTGGTCTGTGTTTCGGGGTGCCCTGGTTTCAGCCCAGACAGCACCGTGCAGCTGCTCACTCAGGAGCCTATTTTCCATGAGTTCCTTAAATGTCCTGGACCCATCAGGCCATAAAAAAACACCACAAGTGGAAATAAAAGTTTTGACTCCAGAACCTTGATGTAGTTGACAGTTTTATGCCCATTGTCAACCTGGGATTTTTTTTTTTTTTTTTGTCCCTTAATGAGTCCATATATTGTTGTCTATTGTTCTGCATCTTCCCGTAAGGGAAAAACAGAGGCAATTATAACTTAATAACATTCTCTGTGCTAAGAATGTGTGGTGACAGATAATGAAGTCCAATATCCCGATCTGATTACAAGTTGCTCTTTAGATGGGGGACAAACAAATACAAGATGGCAATGTCAGAGCAAGGAACACTTACACGATGAAATATTAATGAAAATACATTGCACTTATGTCTCAATGACATCTAAATGGGAATCAGTTATCAGATCTTGAGTGTTTGCTACAAATTTCTACTCTGCAAAAGAAAAAAAAAAAAAAATCCAATGAACTTTAAAAATGTCAGCCAGCAGGGCTTTCAAATACATAATTTACTAGTTTGTTGGCTTCCTATAAATGGATAATAATAAACTCGTAGCTAAAAGCAAGCTCATAAATGGTGAATCAAAAATGGGAAGAACACCATGAAATTATAGATGCAGAGCTGCATGGTGGTAATTTTCTTCTAAGGAGAAATTGTAGCTGTGCTGTTAAAGATGTGAAAGGAAACCTTGACAGAGCAATGTTTCCTTCCACACCACAGAAGGATCTGTGCCACTGTTTCTGTAATGCTGCAGAAATGCAGGAGCAACAGTGCTGGAATTGCAGCTTAAGTTTGATGGACTTCCTTGAGCATTATATTTTCATAGCCTGCCTAGTTAGGCTTTCCTTTTTGATACACTCTCATACTTATTTATTTAAACACATGAAAAATAGACTCCTCTATTAATCAGGGGGCAGGATGAAGTGGTTTCTCACGGAGAAGTTTTAATCTTAATCAAAAATTGACCTATGTGTTCTATGTTAAAAAGACATATATTATTGAATGGTATTAATAGAACCTTTAATGTTAAAATATTTGATACCAGCCAAAATTAGATTCTATTTTAAGCCGGTACTCTGGGCTGAATGACGATGAAAGCCTCTCATTTTTTGGTTTGATTTTAACAGCAGCCAGACTGGAGTTGAAAGGCTCTGTTCTGCTGCTCAGGCTCGTCGTGCTGCCTGACACTACAGCCTCATCTCCACGGAGCACCATCTCTCTTGCTGGGTGCATTCTGCTAAACCAGGAGGCGAGACTTGACCTGGGCAGAGCAGTGAATAGAAGAAAGCTTCAAAGTGCTCAGGTCATGGGGACTGTTCAGTCTTTCATTTGGATACATTCCTCTGAGGCTCTAAAATACCATTACAAGGTCCCTGCCATGATGGGTTTGGATTGTGAGCTCGAGATGCAACCTCAGCAAAGCCTTGCTCGGGTTGGAGGGTAAGGAGCAGCCACACAGCTCTGAACAGCTCCAGTGAAAGGATTCCTGGATTTGGGATGGGGGGATTTCCAGCTTTGTCTCTTCTGGACATGGTTTCAGTAAATGGCTTAGGAATGGGCAGTCAGAGCCACGCTGGGACATTTTGGTACAGCATGGGTTCAGTTAGTTTAGTTGTTCATTTTCTTAGAATTAAGAAATTCTTTCTTCAAATATTTATATTGCATCACAACAAGGGAAAAAAAAAAAAAACTAACAAAAAATAACAAAAAAAAAAAACAAAAACAAAAACAAAAAAAAAAACCCAACAAAACAAAACAAAACAAAACAAAAAAA